>JBBPBX010016201.1:8466-48456 GCA_038048925.1 Garcialebias charrua | reverse complement strand
TCAATTCATTTGAGGGGAAAAAAAGTCAAAAAAGGCTAAATATTTCACAAAGCTAAAGTTGCACCAATACCAAAAGTCACAGCAGGATTGTCCTGAAAGAGCAGAACGTTTTATGATTTGTTGAAATATCACAAACGTTGTGGAACGAGAACGATGCAGAACAACGTATGGAATAAAAATGGATCACAATAGAGTGAAAGCTTCATAAACATTATTAACAATGTGTGTTTGAGATGATGGCAACATTTTATTTGTACAAGTTAGCATATTTTTTACGGTTTGTTTAGCACAAGTTTCTTCTGCTTTGTGATATGTTTTAAAAAATGTGTCTAAGTAAAAATGAATAAATGAAAGGAAAATCTGAATGTTTGTTGGATTTTGTTTTATTCCATAAAGGTGAGCTGTCGTCCATTTTTAATCAAGCTGTTGTTGAAGCTGTATTTACTGCTCCAACCCGGAACAGTCTGATTCCTCCCCTCCTGCAGACAGGTGCAATCATCTCGTCCACCGCCTCCGTCTCACACACGAGAAGCTCTCTGCTGAGGCTGGAGGACATAGTTGCTCAGAAACCATAAACCATTCACCTCCTGCAGTCTGGGGGCAGCCCCCACAGAAACTGATACCACCAGAGGACCGTGTGTTTACCTCCAGCCATGGAAACGGACCCTCCCTGGTTTTGTTTTCACATGGGAATCAGGCAGAGTGAAACAGGATTCTGTTACTTTTATTGTCTGTCTTGGTCAATTTTCAAAGCCTCGTCAACTTTAAAGGACTCTAATCACAAAAGAGTTGATGAAAATTATATTGCTCTGGTAATAGTTTGGAGCAGGTCCTCAGTATAATGAAAGGAGAATTACAAGCATTAAAGAAATGGTGTGACAAAAATAAATGATCACTAAATTATGATAAAACAAAATTTGTAATATTTAGTAACAAGAAAATAAAAATAATAATTTCAAACTCATGATAAAAAGTATTGAAATAGAACGAGTTTATGAAATCAGATTTTTGGGGGTGATACTTGATTACAAATTGCATTGGAAGGCTCATATTGATAATATTAAAGGTGCAGTCTGCAGTTTCTGTAGTGCAGTCTGTAAGTTTTCTAAAAAATATATTTTTAACATATTTAACTGATGTTAGACAAGTAATCTTTGAAAAAAACTATAGTCCCCTTGCTTCTCCATGTGTTACTAAAAGCATTTCTAAAAAGCCACAGTGACCCGCCGTTAACCAGCCAATAAAAACAGAGTTTGAATTTGAATTTCAGCAGAGCAAGGGGGAGCAGAGCCATATATGGCTCTGAGGGGGAGGGACCAGAATGCTTTCCCTGTTGAAAAATTTTCTAAGTGCTGCGTTCTACAGAAACTGCAGACTGCACCTTTAAGGCCTAAATGTCAAAAACTATTGCAATACTGAATAAAACAAAACATCTCCTAAATAAAATCAACATTTTGGGAACGACTGAGAATCTTCACCATGCATATCTCCTAAATAAGAAATTACTTTACTTGTTATACTGTTGTTTCATACTTCCATACATGAATTATTGTGTTGAGATATGAGGAAACTCGTATAAAACCAACACAAAACCATTTTACATGCTCCAGAGGAAAGCAATCACAATTATAACTGCCTCTGATCACTTTCATCCAACTAATGAGTTATTTCTTGCATTGCATATTTTAAAATTTTACGACTTAGTAGAACTCAGAACAGCACTGAATATGTACAAATCCTATAATAAACTCCTTCCAAGCTGTATACAAAAGTGGTTCAAAATTAAAGAGAAAAACTATGATTTACAAGAGAAGGGTTTATTTAAAAAAAAAAAAAGTTGGGACAAATATTAAAAACAATTGTACTTCAGCTAGAGGGATTCAGGTGTGGAATAGTTGTAGTAAGGAGTTTCAGCTGTGTTTTTCAATCTTTAAATAAAAAAAAAACATATAAAAATAATTTACTAAACAAATATAATAGGACTTGCGTTCTTTTTCTTTCTTTTTTTCTGCTTTTCCTTTTTTGTGTTTTTTTACGAGCTTGTTTAGCTGGAATTCGTTGATATGTTTGAAAAAACAAATATACAGGATAATATTCTGCTGCTTTGATTTTGATGTATAACAAAGTGAAGGTGTAATAAGCTTGTGCTTCTGCCTACAATTTTTTTTTTTGGTCCACACTTTGTGTGTTTTTTTTTGTGTGTGTTCTTAATTATTTTTACAAATCTGGTTTGGTTCAGAATCTGTGTGTGAGTTTGGGGACAGGACTAATAATAATAATAATAATAATAATGAATTCAATTTATAACGCACTTTTCATTAATGAAAATCTCAAAGTGCTACAAAGTGCAACAGAATTAAATGTCAATAAAACAAGTAATAAAACAAGTAAAATCAATAACAGTATCAACTAAGATCAAAAGTAGAATCATGAGGAGGTAGAGTATGCTCGGTTGAAAAGAAAGGTCTTCAAGCCGCTCTTAAAGTCAACCACAGACTGTGGGGCTCTCAGACAGTCAGGAAGAGAGTTCCACAGGTGGGGGGCAGCCACACTGAAAGCCCGGTCTCCCATGGTCCTTAATTTGGTTCTCGGAATGTGAAGGAGATTACTGTTCTGTGACCGCAGCGACCGGGTGGATGAGTATGGAATAAGAATATCCTTCAGATAATCTGGTGAAGCTCCATGTAAGCATTGATGTGTAATGAGAGCAGTTTTGTACTGAATTCTGTAGGCGACAGGAAGCCAATGAAGGTTATGGAGAATGGGCGTAATATGTTCAAATTTACGAACTCTCAACAAGATCCTTGCTGCACTGTTTTGAATATACAGTATTGAAGTTTCTGAAGGATTTTGCCAGGGATTCCAATAAACAGGGAGTTGCAGACTAGATAAGCCATTGCTTCTTCCTGTTCCTTTTTTGAACATTTTTGTTTTGTTTCCAGAATATTTTGGTGGAAATATTTACATTTTTATGGTATTGTTTAAAAAATTTTAACTATTCAAAATGAAATAAAAATAAATACAAAAAAAATAATAATTAGAGTCAAAACGTTGCTTGGTTTGTCCGATCTTGAAACCATATTTACGTCATATAGGTAAAGACAAAAGTGGTTTTTATTTTCCGGTATGTTGATGTATTTTGTTCCAAATGATCCATCTGAACATGGTACTGTCTCTTGTGGACAGAAATCCTGTGTTGTGACCAGTAAAAGCTCAACATTCCCCTCGTCTCGGACGCTGATCCTTTAATATTTGAAGGCAGCACAGCATATGGCCTCTGTAAGGGCCGGTCCGGATTTAGGGCTTAGGATTCATTAACAGTTTAAAGAAAGAAAAAGAGATTATTATCACAGCTATGAGGTTGGTGAAGCTCGGGTTTGAATCTGCAATCAGTGTTGTTGCTCGTTAATCTGAGGCCATTAGGACGAGCACGCAGTGCCTGAGCTCTTCGACCCACTCATGCTGTTAATTTGGGTCATAAAATGGTGTTTGTTAGAGACACTAATAACACAGCAAAATGTGTTTTTAGTAAGTGTCTTTTACATAAATCAATGTTTTAACTGAAACTTTTGAGCAGTAAGTGAAATGTCATAAAAATCTAAATAAATAAAAATACTTAAGAGGAATAATTAGAGGGACTGCACAAAACACAGTAAAAGATGATTTCCACACCTCTGCAGACGGATTGAGCACATTTAGTCATACATCAGTTACACAGCAGAGCAAAAACAGATCCATCCATCCAACCATTCATCCATCCATTCATCCATCCGCAGGGGTAACAGGTCTAATACTGAAACCCACTCCCAGCGACACTCTCCAGGCCCTCCTGGGGAATCTCAAGGCATTCCCAGAGAGATTCCTCCAGAGAGTTCTGGGTCCACCCTGTGGTTTCTTTTCCGTGGGATGTGCCTGAAAAACCTCCATTTGTTTAAAGCATCCAGGAGCCATGCTGGGGGGCAGCACGGTGGATCAGTTGGTAAAGCTGCTGCCTCGCAGCGAGCAGGTTGCTCTGGTTCAAATCCCAGTCCAGAGGCCTATGGAGTTTGCATGTTCTCTCCGTGCTGCGTGGGTTTTCTCCAGGCACTCCGGTTTCCTCCAACAGACCAAAAACATGCATGTTAGACTGATGGTAACTCTGACTAGTTGAGAGAGAGAGATAATGGTTGTTTGTCTCTGTGTGTCCCTGTGATGGACTGGAGACCTGTCCAGGGTGTCCCCGCCTCTCTCACAGTGATGGCTGGCTGGACATGGGCAACAGCGACCCCACGACCCAAAAAGGAAGAAGTGGGTAAAGATGATGGATGGATGGATGGATATGTCTATATTCTGATTTTACTTAATTTTGTATGTTGCTTATGTGTTGCCTGTTTTTTGTTTGTTTGTTTGTTCAGCACTTTGGTTGGCCTTGTTGCGGTTTTAAGTGCTCTATAAATAAAATGGTATGGTATGGTATGGATTGATGGATGGATGGATGATTGATGGATGGATGGATGGATGACTCATCCTAATCACATGCCTGAACCACCTCAATTGTCTCTTTTCAATGCAGAGGAGCAGCAAGCTCCCCCCAGCCACCCTACGAAGGAAGCTCATCTCAGCCACTTGTATCCATGAACTTGTTCTTTCAGTCCGGGTCCATACACCTCCTGACCACAGGTGAGGGTTAGAACATAGAGAGAACTGAGAGCTTTGACTGAACTCTTTCTTCACCATGACCAATCTGTTTCCGGTTGAGGAGTTGACTCACATCGTAGCTGCTTCACACTCAGCTGCACTGAAGGCCAAAGTCGCCAACAGAACCACATCATCTGTACAAAGACCCTGCGGTTCCCAAACCAAACACCTTCCTCTCCATGACTGCACCTTGACCCTGTCCATGAACACCACAAGCAGGCTCAGAGTTGAGGAACAGCTCTGGCAAGAGTCCAACCTTTCCCAAGAACAAGCTTCACTTTTTTGTGCCAAGAATGCTGTTGAGGGAAGGTGCCTTATTTGCATTAACCATGCTCCATAATTTTCACTGCTTCTGTACCGTGATTGTGAATGATATTAAAGTGTTCCATGTAATAACCAGTCTTGGTGTGAGCATGGTACAGCAAGAAATATTTTTATTATCCTTAAGTTGATATGATGATGTAAATGTGGAGAGTCCTTAGGAGCTGCAAGAGCTTGCAGATACCTTGTGCTGCTGTCCACCGCTGTGTTTCTGATAACGACTTGACAGCGGGGGAGAAGCTGGAACTTCTACAAAACAGATGTGTTCTGTTCAGGAGGTCAGCACGGGTCAGAGCCTCAGCCGGTTGAAGGCATTGATAAGTTTTGTGCTTGTATGCATTGATCTTCTGTGAGTGCTGGCTGTTCTCCAAAGCTTTGTAAATAAACCTGATGAAGCTACACCTGGTTGTTTGGGGAATCACTTTTTCTCACAATAATGCAAACACAGATTTGTTTTTTTTCCAAGGCTCCCCTTTGAGACTGCCTTCAGTTTTTTGTTCTCTGATAATCAGTCATATTGAACTCTAAACTCTGAACAGACTAATCAATAGGGTTCAGTTCAGTTCAGTTTATTTATATAGCATCAAATCACAACCGAAGTCGTCTCAGGGCACAGAACAGAAACATTCACATACATAAAAAGTCAGAGTTCATCTTTGTTTTCCAGGTTCTTTTGCACTGCCTGTGTGTTTAGGATTATTTCTATGCTAAAAATGACCCCAGTTCCATGCTCAAATGTTGATGCATTCTTCTTCTTCTTTCGGCTTTTCCCTTTTCAGGGGTCGCCACAGCGAGTCATCCTCCTCCACCTCACTCTGTCCTCTGCATCCTCTGTCCTCACTCCAACTACCTTCATGTCCTCTCTAACTGCATCCATATATCTCCTCTTTGGCCTTCCTCTGTGTCTTTTTCCTGGCAGCTGCATTTCTAACATCCTTCTACCAATATACCCACTGTCCCTCCTCTGGACATGTCCAAACCATCTCAGTCTGGCCTCCCTAACTTTATCTCCCAGTTGTTCAACATGTGCTGTACCTCTGATGATCTCATTCCTGATCTTATCCATCCTTGTCACTCCTAAGGAGAACCTCAGCATCTTCATTTCTGCTACTTCCAGTTCTTTCTCCTGTCTTTTTGTCCATGTCTCTGTCTCCAGACCATACAACATAGCTGGTCTCACCACTGTCTTGTAAACTTTTCCTTTGACCTTTGCTGACACCTTTTTGTCACAAATCACTCCTGAAACTTTTCTCCATCCACTCCATCCTGCCTGGACTCTCTTCTTCACCTCTTTACCACATTCCCCATTTTCCTGGACAGTGGACCCCAAGTACTTGAAGTCCTGCACCTTTGTGACCTCTGCTCCTTGTAGCCTCACTGTTCCACTGGCCTCCCTCTCATTCACACACATGTACTCTGTCTTACTACGACTGACTTTCATTCCTCTTCTTTCAAGTGCATACCTCCACCTCTCCAAGTTCTCTTCCACATGTTCCCTGTTCTCACTTTTATTATTCAAATGGATGGATAATTTTTGCTTGGATTGATTGGTTAAAAGGAATTTTTTTAAAGGGGCAGATATAAGATTATCTTCTTCTGCTTCCTTTCATTTTAAATTTGTTCTTTTATTTCTCTATATCATTCTGTAAATTTTTTGTTCTTTTGTGTTTTAAATTTGAAATGAACAAATAAATAAAATTAAATAAATAAATAAATAAAATATTATTCAAATAGGCTATCTTGGTAAGATCTCAACACCGTGTCTGAAATCCAGACTCAAACCATCATCTTGTTTACAGCCATAGAAGCTAATTGATATTTTGTCCCATTTTATCTGAACATTTTTCTAGTTTGTTCAGTTTTTTTAGGCACTCTTCATGCTAAATGTTTCAGAATGCAGTAGTACATTATCTGCCAAACTTACTTTAAAAAAATATATATATATACGAGGCTAGCCTGTATAAATAAAGGTTGAATGAATGAATGAATGAATTAATGAATATACAGTAATAATAAATAAATAAATAATATTTTTGTGACAGGCTGTGGTGTCAGAAGATGAATTCGGATCTGTTTTTTTTTTTTAACAATAAGTACTATGTATCTGTAAGAAAGTATTGTATATTTCCTGACCACGTTCAAAAGATTTGACATTTTCACCAAAGCTGCCTGCTGTCACCGCAAGATTCTGACTGACAGCTCTCGAACCAATCAGAATGTTTTAAAAATCCTCTCGACCAATGATTGAGGAGAATCCAGTAAAAGGCGGGGCCTAGCTGGGTAGCTGCGTTACCTGTTTATCGCATAAAAAAACACGGAGATAACTTAAGTTTGCAGCCTATGAAACTCTTCACATAATGAATGGGACAGCGTACTCTAACTTTGACAACCAGGAGCACGTCCTGAAATTAGGAGAGACGTTTGAGAAACACCCTAAAAGTGCTTACCACACGGTGCGATGTAAGTTGTTGACGTCTGGCTTTTACTGCGGCTAACTGTTAGCACGCTAGTTAGCTTGTCAGCTTAACATCCGGCGATGACTGACATGTGCGGTGGACAGTTCAGTCTCTTTGTGTTTCATTTGTATAAACATGTTGCTCCGTCGCCATGGCAAAGTCACAGTTTATTTTTTTTATATTTATGCCATTTTATCTCAACTGTTAAGCCCTCTCACTCGAGCTGTCAAAAAAACCCAGCTAATCTTAGCACACCGTTAGTCTGCACGCTACCACCACCTTGTGGTGAAAGTGACGAACTGCATTGCTTAAAACAAATTTTCAATTAAAAGTTCCTTCTCTGTTGTAATTAGCTAATTGATATTTTTGAAAATGTACATTGAGCTTTAATAGTTCCTGCCTTTTCCCTCTACAGATGATTTTAAACCAGCTTCCATTGATACAGCATGCGAAGGGGAGCTTGAAGTTGGCAAAGGAGAGCAAGTCACCATTACTTTACCTAATTTAGAGGTTGGTTTGATTTGAAATACATATAAATATGGAATTTTAAAGTTACATTTAAATCATTGAAGGTAAGTATTTAATAAAGTGTTTGAATTGCATTTAAAACCACATTTCAGTGGTTTGTTTTTGCTTTTTTTAAATGCTTGTTTTGATTCATTCGGCTCCTGTTAGATCCAGTAGTAAACACAATCATGATTTCAGCACCAATCCTGAGGTTAAACAGTACAATCCTAGTTATCAGGTCAAAACATTTGAGCAAGAACAAATAATTGAATGCCACTGCAAAAACTACCAATTATATATATATTTTGTAATGCCTGTTTGTGTTTTTTTTATTTTTAAGGGTTCGAGTGCTCCAGTTACAGTCTTCAAGGGGTCTAAGAGACCTTACATGAAGGAGTGCATCCTCATTGTGAACCATGACACAGGAGAGTACAGACTGGAAAAACTCAACAGCAATATAGCTGTAAAGAAGACCAGGTAAGCTTAATAATAATTTTATTGGAAACATCACATAAATTCTGTAAGAATAAAAATAGCTAAATCTATTGCAGTACTGTACAAAATCAGACTTATTAAATGATAAAGCTCTGTATTGGTGTATAACACAATCATTGTTCCACACTTAATTTATTGTATTGATGTTTGGGGGAAAGCGTGTAAAACAATCACAAAGCCTATTTTTGTATTACAGAAAAGAGCTGTAAGAATTATCACTAGAAAACATTACTGTCATCCATCTAGTACATTATTTTATCAACTGAAGTTATTGAAGTTCCATGATTTGGTAGATTATAATATTTTATCAGTTATGTATAGGGCTCAAAATAACCTTTAAATATCCAAATGCATTTTGTTAAAAGACAAAGTTGTTATAATCTTAAGGGGACAGAGATGTTTGTAAAACCACAATTCAGAACTAGTTTGAAGGGACGTTCTACCTCAATCCAGGGAATTAGATTATGGAATGGCTTGGAGAATGTAGTTAAAAATGCCAAGTCAATGTTTACATTTAAGAAAATGATCAAAACTGAATTGTTAAAAAATATATGAAGTAGTTTAATGTGTATTGTATTAGAGTTAGAAAAATTAGAGTTATTAATTTTGTTCTGTTACTTGAAGATTTGTTTTGTTTGAACTAATTGTTTAAAAAAAGTGGCAGATATAAGATTTTTTTTCTTCTTTCTGCTGCCTTTTCATTTTATTTTTTTATATTCTTATAGTTTATGGAATTGTTTTATATTGTATTTTAAAATGAATAAATTTTATAAAATAAAAAAATATATATTGAACTTAAAACTGTTTTCAAAGTATATTAGATATTTGATCAATAACTCTTTTTTTTTTTTGTTATCAGGGCTGAGGGCAGCAGTAAAATTCAGTCTCGTCTGGAGCAACAAACCAGTCGCCTAAGCCAGCAGGTGAAGAGTAGCAGCAGCAGCACCAGCAAAACCTCATCCAGCTCCAAGAGCTCTCCCAAGGAGAAAACCTCTCCACCCTCACCAATGGATGACATCGAGCGAGGTAACGCGTCGGGCACAATGCCCTCGGACTGTAAGCTTTAAATCCTCACAGTTGTTTTTAACAGAGCTGATGGCGGAGGCGAGGGTCATGGATCAGCAGGGCAGCAGCAACAGCTCTTCAGACTCCAACAGCTCGTCCTCCAGCAGCGACGACAGCTCCAGCAGTGACTCAGAAGACGAACGACGTTCTGCCCCGACCAGCCAGAGCATGCCCGTCATCAACGCCAGCTCGACGAATCGCCACCAGGAGAGCGGGGGAGAGCTCATGAACACACTCAGTGAGTAACCTGAGCAACACGTTCAGCTTTTGGCTAACGCGTGCGCCGGCTCACATTTAAAATTCAGATTGAAAAGGTTCAAAATGTTTTTCAGTCGTGTCGCAGAGAGAATTCTCAGTGTGAGCTGCCTTTTCTTTTAAACAAAGACCTTCATGAATAATAAAGTGTTTTTTCATTAGATATGTTGTAAGATTAGCAATAGATTGTTTTCAGGAGACAATGAAGTGTGTAGAAATGTGCTAACATCACATCGCTACATTAACTTGGATTTCTGTGTCTCAGTGGACCTCGTCATTAAAAACAATCTGCTAATGGGAGGTGGGTATTACAGATGTATGGGTAAAAAATAAAATATCCTGTACTCACTGTCGCACTGTTGTCAAAAGCGAGCTTATCAGTTCTTATTTACCTTCCTAAAGTTTTGATCCCACGTCAGGTGTGTGAGTTACAGCATCTGGATGATCAGACCTGTTGTAATCATAAAGACTGTGAACAGTGCAAACCTCACCCAAAATATACAATAATGCTCATTTGTGCAGCATTAAAAACACACACTGTCAAATCTAATTCCAAAGAAAACATTTACATGTATTTAAAATGTTTGAGTGTGCACTTACATGTGACCTGTCACGGATGGGGGCCAAGTTGGTGTAGAGGCAGGGCAGCCGACTTGGGACCCGAAAGACCCAGGTTCGAACCCCGCTCACTGCATACCTTGTGGTGTCTATGAGCAGCACACCTCATCCCCAAATTGCTCCCCGGGCGCTTTCAATAGCTGCCCACTGCCCCACCTGGTGGTGATTGGGTTAAATGCAGAGACAAATTTCGTCTTGTATCAGGATGTCCGCGGGGTCTTGAAAGTTATTAAAAGTTGATAAATCAATTTTGGGAAAATTAAGGGTCTTGAAAAGTATTTAAAAGTCTTGAAAGCGATTTGATGAGGGTTTTTTTTTTTGCTGTTATTCTAGCTTTAAATAATTTGACAGCAAAAAGTATGCATGACTAATATTTGTCTTATTTAGGGATGCCCAATGTGCCTTACTGCATATGCCACTTTTTGCCTCTATAACAACATCAACTACTACCTCATACATATACTGTGTACATTGACTCATACGCTGCTTTGCCACTTTGCAAATGTCAATGCTAGAAACCTTTAGTTTATTTTAGTTATACTTTTTATACTCTTTTTTTTGTGCTAGTATGCAAAAACTCAGGACAGTATTATGTTCATTAAATGTTTAATGTTTTAGTTTTAGAGTTGGTGTGGATTTTCATGCTCTTGCACCGCTATGCAAAAAAAAAAAAACTCAGGACAGTGTTAGTTTTACTATTTTATGCTTATGTCTATTATTATATGTTTCAGTGTTTCAATGTTTAGATGTTTACTGTTGCACCGAGGGACTGAGAGAAACG
Organism: Garcialebias charrua; assembly: GCA_038048925.1. NCBI lineage: Eukaryota > Metazoa > Chordata > Actinopteri > Cyprinodontiformes > Rivulidae > Garcialebias > Garcialebias charrua. The sequence goes on along the minus strand of JBBPBX010016201.1, from coordinate 37,281 downwards.
CAATTTCGGTCCTGTGTATGTCCTGTACTGTACATATTGCAGATCTGACAATAAAGTTGACTTTGACTTTGACTTTTCCTCACCGCGGAGGATTCGGAAACGGCTTCGCACAAATTTAGAGTGTCAGGTTACAACAGCCTTTACGGCTAGGCCTATCTTGTGCGCATGCACGGCTGCTTTATCTCCAAGTTGAGTCTGTGTGTTTGAATAAGTTGCCGCGAGACCGTGAGAACAATGGGTAAATGCAAGTTTTCTGACTCCTGGTTGGAGATGCCTGATTTTCAAGAATGGCTGAGGCCTGTCGCCGAGAATAACCGCGAGGCTTATTGTACATTTTGTAAAAAAATAAAAAGATGAGCGTAGCCTCGATGGGCATAAACGCTGAAGCTGAGTTAGAAGAGCTGAAAAAAAAGAGAAGTTCTACAAGAGGTGTGCGATTCTCTGCAAAAAGATGCAGATCAGTTGGCAGAGCAGGCAGAGGGAAAGTCAGGTTCTTTAATGGCCCAACTGATCACCAAGTCCAATGTCTTGAGAAGGAGACGTAAAGAAAAACTCAGTGAGCTGGTGCAAACTGAAGAGTTGCTATTCCGAGGCACATGTAATGATTACTGTTTATTTATTATTCGCCATTGTTCAACCAAGTTACTTTAAAACAGCTACGAGTCTTGTTGTAACCTAAGCTATATTTTCTTAAACCTAGTCGTGGTTCAGTTTCTTCTTTTGAACTTTTTTCTTTCCACTGTATCTCAGTTCTGTTGTAGGTTTGAGATTCACAGATTTAATTGAAAACAACAGCAGTTTTGTAAATCAAAGATTTGTTGCTTAATAAAACAAAGTGACGATAAGGTCTTGAATTTATTTTGGAAGGTCTTTAAAAAGTCTTGAAAAGGTATTGAAATTAAATTCATTATTCCTGCATATACCCCGTGTATGGAAACCTACACAGATGACAAAATGTGACATTATTATTTATATAAAAAGACGTGTTTGCAACTGTTTCCCTGCCTGCTACTCTTTTTGCTTCTTTACCTCCAGTCCTGCAGAACCTAACACCAGACCTTCACTGCAGACACTGAACAAAAAGTGAAAAATGGACCGGCAGGCCTGCTTTGCTTCACTGGTTGATGTGCTTTTGGTTGCAAATATTAACATAGTGCACTCATTTTGGATCAGTCTTTTATGCACCATCCATTCTTTACCAGCTTCTTCCTTTCTGGGTTGTGTGGTCAGTAAACAAGCACTGGGTCAGAGGTGAACTTGTTTTGTTTTGTACCTTTAGACCGAGACAGATTTGTTGGCTAAACCAGAGGTTCCCAAACTTTTCCATGCCGTGACCCCCCCAAATGGCATTAGCTTCTGGCTGAGGCCCTCCTCGCAAACCCACAAACAATGCTACAGTACAAAATATGTAAAGAAACATCAACTTTTAGAATATTTTAACTTTTATTCACTATACAGTATTAAATTAATTATTACAGCTGCTGAGCATCAAAATGTTCACAAACATGTTTTAAACGCTGTATTCCCACTCGAGGCGCTGAAGTTTTGAAGGTTTTAAACCCGTTTGCGAGGGTCTCCAGACAGAGGACACATTTCGGGTTAGAATGTAAAGTATATGAATGTAAACAAGTCATATTTAATGCATGCTTCCTCCTACCTTCAAATTTTAGCTGGCCACGAGTTCTTTGTTTTTTTCCAGCAGTTTCCACAACAGCAGGGCTGCTGGTCGGTTCCTTCTGTCTTTTTTTAAATTTATCCATTTCGTCCTTGCAATGCACCAATATGTTGGCTTTGAAATCAGATATTCTCATCAGCTGTGTCTGTTTGCATCTTTAGACTAAACTTTTTTTTAAAAGCCAGACGGCTAACTTCATGTATATTTATTTTAAAATAGGATGTCGTTGGCTCGGCTGTCTGAACTCGACTTGTTCTTGAAAACATTTGCCCTCGTCTTACAGAGAACGACCTCCAGCTGAGTGAGTCGGGCAGCGAGAGCGACTGAAGACTCCGTTTGATGAAGGTGACCGTGAGGAAGACTCTGAAGACTGAAGGAGCCCTTCACAGACCTGCCTGTATCCTGCTTCCTTTAAAATAAGACGGTCCTTTTTTACATTTCCTCTGATCTGTTGCTCCTCCAGCAGAAAAAGTAAAAGTTTAACTCCAACAGTAACGACGTCTGAAGTTGGAGAGCTTTCACGTCGTTTACGAGAAGCTGGATATGTGTGTGGTGCATCTCTGCATGGGGTCACAAAAAGGACAGTGCCTAAAATAAGTGTAGCTGATTGTTTGTGTCTTAAACAACCTCCTTTAGCTTCTGGATTTCATCTCAACATTATCAGCAGTTGTGCCTTACTTTTTTTTTTCTTATTATTAAACAGCTACAGCTTATTTTACTTTGAATTGCCAAAACTAACCTGCAGGAAATCAAACTCTTGTGATGTCAAGCTGCATTAAATATGAACCCCTCAGCAAAACAATCATCTAGAAGTTCTTGTGAAACAAAAGTTGTATTTATCGCAGCATTAACAAAAAAAAAATGAAATTTTTCTTTTGGTCTTTCCTGAGAAACATCTCACAGTTTAGTGACTACCGGTAAATGATTCAGATACTGTCTGCAGTTTTGTTGCACACAACATCTGCCTGTTACAATCAGGAACTGGGTTTATGAGTGGAGTTTAACTGAATAACCAGAATGGGACACCGAAGACCGTTGAGATCAAACTTGCTGGATGTAGTCGAATACAGAAAAGCCAAACTAGTTTCAGTAAATTCAAATGGGGTCATGCTTTGTAGCTTTAAACCTGTAACACTTGAAGAAGATAATTTATCTTTCTAAAGACCAGTTTAGTTTGTTTTCTTTGCTGAGTTTAAGTGCGAGTTACCGGCGGGGGCAGCCAGATGTGTTGCGTTCCTGCACCTCAGTCTTAAAAACTGGATGTGCCTTCTTCATCTCAGGAAGTTTCCAGGTCTTCCTCTTTTTTCTTTGTCTTTGTTTTTTTTCCCCACTGCCGAGTTATCTCAGTAAACAGGAAGCTGCTGTTTGCCTTTCTTTAGTTTTTCGGCATCCCCGATGACTGAAAACCAAACGATCGCCTTAAAACATGGAGAATTGTTTGTTAAATATTTGAGATGAGTTTCTTTGTCAAATATTAAACATTTTATGCATTTATTTGACGCGTCAGTTTGTGTTTTGTCATTACAGCTTTTAAAGGCACACGTCTGAAAATGAATTATTTTGTCTAACCTTTTTGAATCTGAACATTTAGTTCATTTTGAAGAAGAGTTCTGTGGAAAAGTTACAAAGAAACAACTTTTGAACAGCCTCAGTTTGGAGAAATGGTTTACGTTACGTGTGAAGAGCTAACGTTCAGTTTGAAAAGGACGCACGGCCTAAATGGATTGCTGCCATCCTAAAACAAATTTAAAGTTCATAATGGTTTGTGCAAGTGCTTAAATGTTACTGTCATCGATGAGTCTGGAGACAATTTCACATAAATAGCGATAAAATTCTATTCAGTTTATATGTAGTCAATTCAAATGGCTCAGGGTACTGTACAAAACTGTCACATTCAATAAAAATGCTAATTAGTGAAAGTTATCTAGTTAATCCTTCAGATTGCATTACTTTGTCAGCAAATAAAATAAATAAAACTTTTGGTAACATACTTGTTTTTTTGTTCAAGGTATCCCCATCTAGTTGTGATAGACATTTGCTTTAAATACAGAAACGAAAATACTGTCGACTGTTTTTATAAATTTTGAAATGATGTCGCACAAACGTCACGCGATGACCACGCTGCAGTGCATTCTGGGTAACTGACAGGCTGCTCCACATAGATATAATATACATGTATTATATCTATGCTGCTCCATGCTGCAGTGTCTGACATTCAGCCGTTTAATTTGACGGAGCGGAGATCTGCTGCTTCATGAGAGCGCTGCTGCTGCACAGGGCTCTGCTTTCTATCACAGGCTGTTCACGACAAACACCAGGATCAAAACTTATTCTCAGATATATTAGAACATTTGCACGTTGTATAATAAAGATTTAATAATAATAATGAATTTATAACGCACTTTTCATTAACAAAAATCTCAAAGTGCTACAAAGTGCAACTAAAATCAATGATCAAATAAAAACAAGTGATAAAATCAAGTAAGATCAATGATAAAACAACAAAAATCAATTAAAAACAATGATAATATCAACTAAGATCAAAGATAAAATCATGTGGAGGCACAATCATTAAGATTTAAAGAGTAAAGACACACACATTTATCCAGTCATCCATTTTCTGCTGCTTATCCTAATTTGGATTACAGAGTGCTGGAGCCGATGTGAACTGAAACGTCATTCCACCCGGGCCTCAGAGCGAGACACTTCAACACTTGGCAGCACTTTGCCTCGACATGTGTTGTGTATTGCAACCTGTTTATGTCTTCACCACAGAGTGCACTGGGAAAGTAATGGCGACATCCTGAAGATGTAATGCACGTGAACATTTTTAAGGAATCAGGCCTCTTCACGTGTCACAAACAACTTTTAGTTCATTCATTCATTCAACCTTTATTTATTCAGGTAAATCTCATTGAGCCTCGAGGGCTCATTTACAAAAGCGACCTGCTATAAACTAAAGAATGATGAACATGTCTGCAGGGCGCACAGCTGGGCGAGGTGAAGCTGACACCCCACCCACGTCAAACATTCCAGTACATACAATGAGTGGTTATTGCTTTGTTTGTGCTGGTTTGGTTTCTGAGACATGGATGAAGGTGTATGAAGACGCTTTGTCCCCGCGGGACATGCGGTCAGTGTCTCTGCTGGGCAGGAGCGTGTATGCGAGCTGTTACACCTGCTGCAGCAGTAACATCCACTCCACATACATGGACAATGTCTCCTCGTATTTTTCATAAATCAAAATAAAAATGTGCACGTGCACTGACTTCAGACTTTTCTGGGTGGAGATATGAGCTGATGGATCCGAACGAACAGTTGCCGGAATGCACACGGTGAAAATGATGGAGTTCCCGGATCTCGTCCCAGCAGGATCCAGCTCAAATTAACCACTGACAAAAGACCCTAACGAACTTCTATTGTGAGGAGTGAGAGGACAATCTGCGCGTGTATCTCATCTTATAACTCAAACCCCACGCTCTCTGCTCTTTAACTTGAGAAAGCTCCTCGGATGGGAAGTGAAACCAGTGGTGTATATGTGGGTACACGAAGTACACCCACTAAAAATATTTGAGAATTTCAGTATACCCAAGTTACCATTGACATGAGCCCATGTCGTATCATTGGCAACGATACATGATACAAGCTCATCTCATTGTCAACCCATTTGGAACATTTTTTAGACACAGTTGGTTCAGCCTGTTTTCTGTATAATTAATACTTTTGTACTTACTACTTAATACTTGAACATGTTTTGCTTTGATACTGTTTTATAAAATCTATAACATGTTTAATACAAAGCCAACTGTTGTACAAAGTTTGTTGTACATTTATTCAAATAAAAGCATCAGAGAAATTTTGAAATGTTCATCCATTCCCATCCATTATCTTTTAACCACTTCTTCCATTTTGGGTCACGGGGTCGCCGGTGTAGTGGACCTAACCATGGTCAACTGAGATGTTTTGAACTGTTCCAGTGATGCTTTTTACTGACCCTCTCAGTAAACAGACATTTAACACAATTTATTCCATTAGTTAGAATCTGAGAACATAATCACTCACAAAGAGGCTATTTGCCTCTTTAATTTTATTCTAATGTAATCAAAAGAATAACATTCTGTCATTTTCATGATATGTGCTATTATGCTGTGTTATTCTTTAATGTGAAGCATTACTGTGTCACTTCCCCATATGATGGTGTCTAACGGTGTCAGAGTTGAATAATATGTCAAACAGACTTGTTCAGTTTTGTTTTAAAAGGAGAAACAGCTAAATCTCTAACCAGCGTCTGTATGTCTCTCCATAGTCAGATACTTTCCCTAAACAATCGATCCTCTTTGTTTTCTAAACAAACTCTCTGTTGACCTCGAAGTCTAAGCTTCACGTTTTCACTCTCTTCTCCTGGTCCACGACCAATCAGAAGACTGTTTTTCTGATCTCAACACTTTAGAAAAAGCGTTTGCTTCCGGGAACGCTTCAGAGTTGGAATGGACAGCGAGAACTGACATCTCTCTGTCTTTTTAGCTGGGTAGGCTGCAGTCACGAGTTAAAGACTGGCTTATCAGCTGAGGACTTATGGATGCCTCCATAAGTTCACAGAGCAAAAACTCCCTAGTTCTTAATTAACTTTCTTGAGGAACGCTTTATTTTGAAACTAACCAAGAAGTACCACTGTTTCTGACGGAGAAAGCAGGCGTCACGACACGTTGAATCCATAAACACGCCAAAGTACAAATGGACTTCACAGACCTACGACATGTGAGTCCCAGACTGCTTCTCAACTCTACCAAACCGAGACGGAACGTCTAGTAGGTACAGAGTTGCTGATGTTTACTGAACGTGCGATGGGGTCGAGCTGGTTTTCGTATGGAGAAGTGTCAGTTCTGGTTAAACTCAAAATAGATAACTTCCTTCAAACTTCCATCTCTCCATCCTTGATCTATTCCTCCTATTTCTTTCTCCCGTTATCTCAGTCTAAGCTGGTAACTACATTTTTAAGCTAAGAGCCTACAGATTAAAAAGTAATATTGTCAACTCAATTACTTATGTCTGTTGTTTACAATTAAATTTGCTGATGCGTTTAATTTGTAAGAAATTGAAATCAGTCAATCAAGTGTAATAGTGTTAATTTTAGTTGATTTATTTTAAATAAAAGGTAGTGTCTTTGGCATACCGACTAAATCAACGTTTCCATTGTCACTTTATACCATACCATACCATACCATTTTATTTATAAAGTACTTTAAACAGGAACAAGTCCACACCAAAGTGCTGAACAAACAAACAAGCAACAGGCACCACAGACAATGAAGTACAACACGAAAAACATAAAAACATAAACATAAAAACATAAAAACACTGCAGATCAAAAATAAAACGATCAAACACCAATCAGCGGGTGTTGAAGGCAACAGAATAGTAGTGAGTTTTTAACCTGGATAACCTGGACTTTATGGCTTCTGGTTTATAGTCCATCATTATGGTCACAGAGTGTTGTGATAATCCATCCATCCATCCATCCATTTTCTTCCGCTTATCCGGGGTCGGGTCGCGGGGGTAGCAGCCTAATATATGTTATGTTACACCTAATGTTATGATAATCTTTAAAGAAAAATAATCTGTGAATTACTATTCAACCTGAGTAAGTAAGTAATTAATTAAGGTAAAGTGTGTCAGTTTAATACTGACCCACTAAAGATCCTTTACATCTGGTGGCCCGTACGGGTACCGGTGCCCATGTCCAGCAATCAATGTGCGAGGGGCGGGGGACACCCTGGACAGGTCTCCAGTCCATCCCAGGGACGCATAGAGACAAACGAGACAAACAACCATTCACTCTCTCACTCACACCCAGGGACAATTTAGAGTCACCAACCAGCCTAACGTGCATGTTTTTAGGCATGTTAGGCTGGTTGAAATGTTCAAAATGCTTAAAAATCAAAACAAATTACCGATTACAGTACATTGTACTAACAGGTGTACTTTCTAAGCACAGTATACCCAGTACAAAAATGTAGACTACACCACTGAGCGAAACGTCTTCAGTCGCAAATAAAGTCCAGTTGTTTTTGTTTTGAACTGTTTTGAAGTCATTTGGATGAGACTCGGAGTAGAACCGCTGCTCCTCCACATCCAGAGGAGTCAGTTGAGGTGGTAACTGTTTTGAAGTCATTTGGATGAGACTCGGAGTAGAACCGCTGCTCCTCCACATCCAGAGGAGTCAGTTGAGGTGGTTCATCTGGTAAGGATGCTCATGATTAAACAAAAAGAACACATCGTTCTACTGTGTAAGAAACAACAGAGTTCAGACAAGCTGAACTTTACAAAACAGGTGGTAAGTTCTTTGACTGTAACCATTACTCTAATAGGAACTTAATGTATTGCACTTCGTAAAGCACCGTTTGTTCTTGTTTATGTACAGTATTTTATATCCTTTATGTATTTTATATTTCAATTTGTCGCTGATAATGTTTGCTCTGTATTACACTGTGTTGGTTTGTTAAGTGTCCTTGGGTGTCCTGAAAGGCGCTTTTAAATAAAATGATTATTATTATTATTATAGTATATATTTCTGACACTTTTACCAGACGTTTTTAACAATAGCTGGAATAACTCCACAAAGTTTCTGCTGTTTGCTTTTCACCACACCCTTGAATGGGATTGCAGGTTGAGACAGCTCGGTGCTGAGGTGGGCCTCATAAAAAACATGGGCTGCATGATGCAACGAACTCAGTGGTGCATGAGCTGTCAGGTTTAATGCTCATCTTTTTCTCCACTACATTGATCAGCTGTGCACCAGACAAATTGGAACCAGAGGTAAGAGCTTTGGGGATTAATTTTTTTAGAAATAAGGATCATTAAAAGTTTATTCTTTACCTTTTAAATGCCACCTTAACCGGTTTTTAACTGTCAGGTTGTGCCATCAGAATGTGACGCCCTTTTATTTAGTTGTTTTACAAATGATTGCAAGGATTTAAGCTCTTTTTTGTGACATATGCAAATTATTATTTAGTTAAAATTCCCACACTAGTTAAACATTTACGTAATAGAGATCACATATTTGAAGTTGTTGAGGTAAAGTTTTAGTAAAAATTGGTTTAACTTCACAAGTAATGCTGCACAATATTAGTCAGCAACTGTGATATTGGTAATTATTGCGACAAAACCTGTTTCTTCTCTTATTCTGCTTTTATCACACTTTGTGCACGCACTAACATTTTACAAAAGTGATTTTGTGAGCACTGAGAGTGCAGTAACAAGTAGTTTTTAAAATGTGCAGCCATATTTACAACCAGTTTTTGGTACTATCAGGAAAAAAATGACATACACACATACAGTATACTGTATACTGTAAATATACCAGTACACACTCTTTCTTCTTTCGGCTGTTCCCTTCTTCAGAGGCCACCACAGCAAAGGCTGGTTTATACTTCTTGTCGCACATCTTTTACCCCCTGTTGAGTGAAAAAAGTTGTGCAACTTTCGTCTGCACTCCCGCTGCGATCCCCCGGTGACAGCTGTCCTATGCACTGCCCCCAGTCAGCACTGCGAGACGCGGAGGATGCGGCCCAGAGCGTGTGATTGGTTCAAAGTTTGTGGGCGTTATATGATGTATCGCACCGCTACCCGCTACACTTCCAGAAGCCGGTTTTTGTTTTTGCTTTGACATGGATAGTTTTGAAGAGAAACTCGCCGAGGCGTTCCGGAGCGGGGATCCTGCGGGACCAATCCAGTTCCTCCGTTATACCTGTCTTTGCAGCAGAAGCGGTCCATGGCATGTGCGAACAGTGCGGCCGCAAAGGGCGCCATCCAGCAGGGGGCGGCATAAGAGGAGACCCCGCTCCTCGTTTTTTTATTTATTTAAATCTTTTACAACTTTTGTTTTTAACAACATAACACAGAACACTACCGCGCTGCTCCTGGGCCGCCCCACCCTTAATTTATTCACATGTCCTCAGTTTATTCACCACAGCAGCTGCTGGGTGCATTTCCTCAACCCAGGTCGTCCGCCCCCCCCTCCACTTTTACTTTCGTTTTTGTTACGGAGGTGACACTACGTGCGGTCAGTGGAAAGATGGAAGAGAGGAAGAGTGAAGAGAAAGATTAAAAAAGATTAAAAAAGATTAAAGACCGTGTAAAGTGAAATTAAATTTGTGTTTTTATTTTGTCACACGGCATAAATATGTGTTATTAATCACCCATATAAATCTGACTGATTAAAAACATTGATTTCCTTATAAAATTAAGTCTCAAAAATCATGAAAATACATGATTTTGCCTTGCTCTAGAACGCTGGGGGCGTGTCGCACGTGGGCGTGGTTTCAGCGCAGTACTGCGCCATGTCCAGCCCCCTTCAGAGCTGAGCTGTGTGGGGAGGCATACGGGGGAAGCAGAGATCCACCTGCTCTGTTTTTATCTGAGTTCTGGCTTCCAGCAGCTCCTTTTTCCAAGAGTTACGCTGTTTTTAGTGCACTAACAACTCTGGTTATGTTTTTAAAGTTGAGGACACATAACTCCGCTGTTATAATCAGCGCTATTTTAGAAGATGAGCGGACTCGCGGTCCGAACCGGTCACATCGCATGCGGGGTCTGATCGCCACACACACACACACACACACACGCGCGCGCGACCCGGTCACATCGCATGCGGGGTCTGATCGCCTCTCACTCACACACACACACACACACACGCGCGCGCGCGCGACCCGGTCACATCGCATGCGGGGTCTGATCGCCTCTCACTCACACACACACACACGCGCGCGCGCGACCCGGTCACATGCATGCGGGGTCTGATCGCCACACACACGCGCGCGCGCGCGCGGGGGGGGGGCGGAGGTGCGCGGAGGTGCAGGTGGCATGTGGTCGCTCCAGCAGCACGCCAGTACTGGAGGGAGACGGTCGGTAGCGAGTGAACGGCTCCACCGAAGAACGCATTTATAACGGCTGGAGCTGCAGGGGGTGGGGCTTGTGACCGCGTGACGAAACGCGGTCACATTTAAACCACGCCTAAAAAATCCTGAAAGAGAAATGTGTTTATACACAGTTTGATCTATAACTCCAAAATTAATTGAGCTACAATTTTGAGACTTTTTACTCATTTACAAGATTACAATTACGACATTTATAATGTTTATTGAAGAAAATGTTGAAATTCACTTTACACGGTCTTTAAAAAAGAGAAAGATTTGGGCAGCACGGTGGCACAACTGGTAGAGCTGCTGCCTCTCAGCGAGAAGGTTGCCGGTTCAAATCCCGGTCCGGGGCCTTTCTGGGTGGAGTTTGCATGTTCTCCCCGTGCATGCGTGGGTTTCCTCCGGGTACTCCGGTTTCCTCCCACAGACCAAAAAACATGCTTGTTAGGCTGATTGGTGACTCTAAATTGACCCTAGGTGTGAGTGTGAGAGTGGATGGTTGTTTGGTGTGAGTGAGACAGGTCCCTCTTGTAAATGAGTCCATGTGACTCAACGAGGCTAGCCTGTATAAATAAAGGTTGAATGAAAAAAAAGAGAGAGGCTCTGGAAACAGACACAGCTAAATGTGCAAACATTGACACGTTTCACACAAACAGCTGCAGTTTGTTAATGAGAGATCAAACAGGTAAGACATGCTGTTGAATTTTGCTGCAAAACACAGTTCAAGTTAATTATCAAGTCAATGAATTTTGTGGTGTGTAGCATTGTGACATAACATACCGTTAAATAATTTAAATAATATTATATGAGTCTGGATGAAGACCTGCTCTATATGAAAAGTGCCCTGAAATGTTAGATGTAACCCTTTAATGAAACTGGCCTGAATTGATCATAAGTCTTTGTAAAAAGGGGAGATTTGTGCAGTTATGACAATTTTTTAAACGTGATTTAGTGTCAGGAGTGATGAGGGCATTGTTCCTGTCTGTATGAAGGAACAGGTGAGCTGTTCTAACTGTGTGTGAACAAACAAGCATTAGTTCCAATATAAACACTTTCTAAACGACAGTAACATTGTTATCATTAAAAGTAAGACAATAAATACATAAAGCAATGAAAGGGAATAGTATGAAAGTAATATGAAATAAGCCTGCATATTTTACCATTGAAAATATATTAATTGGTTAAAGACCGTGTAAAGTGAATTTCAATATTTTCTTAAATAAACATTATAAATGTCATAATTGTAATGTTGTAAATGAGTAAAAAGTCTCAAAATTGTAGCTCAATTAATTTTGGAGTTATAGATGAAACTGTGTATAAAGATATGTCTTTTTCAGGATTTTTTAGGCGTGGTTTAAACGGGACCGCGTTTCGTCACGCGGTCCTCATTAGTATAGCCCCACCCCCTGCAGCTCCAGCCGTATAAATTCACCTCGGTGGAGCCGTTCACTCGCGAATCGCAGATAGCATCAGATAGCAATAGCATAGATATTTTGTTCATTGTTAGCTAGCTAATCAATTATGCCTCGTTCGTGCATCTTCCCTGGATGTCGCAATGGTCAGGGCACCCGTACAAATCATAACATGTTTTTATACCACGTGGTTTTATACCAAGTATCTGTAGTGCCTGGATAGGTCAATGGATAAAGTGCTTGCCTTCTGTCCCAAACTCCACGGGTTCAATTCCTGCATGGTACAACTCTTTTTTTTTTCTTTTTTTTTTATTCATTCCAGATTAAAAACACACAAGAAAACTATTTACAAAAACAGCGTAACTCTTGGAAAAAGTAACTGCTGTTACAGAATTCAGATAAAAACAGAGCAGGTTTACTGGCTCTGCTGTCTGCCTCTCCACTGTGGGAGCAGGACACGAGCGCAGCTGCGCTGAAACCACGCCCACGCACTGACACGCCCCCAGCGTTCCAGGGCAAGGCAAAATCATGTTTTTTCATGATTTTTGAGACTTAATTTTATAAGGTAAACAATGTTTTTAATCAGTCAGATTTATATGGGTGATTAATAACACATATTTATGCCATGTGACAAACTAAAAACACACATTTAATTTCACTTTACACGGTCTTTAAGTCAAAATGTGTTTTCCATATCAAATGGACTAAATCTTTACAGATAATTGTTCTGATGCAGGCTCAGTAAATGTAGTCCTCTGGACAGATTCTTCTTTGTATCCAAAAGACTTCTTCAGTCTGAGGAGCTGTGACAAACTCAGTCATCTTTCCTCCTTGATAGAGAGGAATGATTGTTTGAGAGAGGAGTAAAGGAGGCAATCTTTGTGAAAAGAAACCATAACAGAGGTGGAGGCCTCCATGTTCAACTGTCCACCTCTCACAATGCTGTTATTGCTAGTATCTTACTGTTCATATAAAATATTTGATAATGTTCTTATAGAAACAATTCTTGAATAATGTTCATAATGTGTTAATGCTACATGTTTGTCTCAGGCTACTTCTTGTTCTGCCATTAACTCTAAATACTTATTGAATAGTTTATATATGTAGGTAAAACTAGATGTTGAACAACCCATTAAAATACACCAGAATGCAGGAAATGGCATCTATTTTATTCAAAATTTTCTGGGAGAGGACCCCCACTGGCAACCTAGCGGGGGGGGGGGGCGCCATTGGGGTTGCTCGCACAGGGCGCCAAATAGGCTAGGACCGCCTCTGCTTTGCAGTGGCTGGACACATACATTCATGAGTGTAGCCAGGATTTTATGAGGGGCGGTTCGTTGTGGACCTTGAAATAGCAACACACCTCGGTGGCTCACTGGAAACGCGTCGGGTTACTGCTCCAAAGCTTTTCTCAACTCGGGTTCGAATCTCACCTGGTTGAACTTATTTTACGTTTGTCTTTTATTGGATAAAAAAAAGGAGTTTGTGTTAACCCAACATGAGTTGGTTAACCACAGGCATATTAACTCCTTTGTTAATTGAGTTGAGAAAAGCTTTGGAGCGGTAACCCGACACGTTTCCAGTGAACTACCTGTTGTTGTTTCAAGGTCCACATTTCCTTTAAACGAACCGCCCCTCATAAAATCCTGGCTACGCACATGCATTATATTAAATCTGTTTGTCCTGATAAAACATGCAGTGGGAGTGCGCGTGACGTATGCAGTGGGAGGGAAGAGGGAGGGATTTACTATAATGTATCCCCCACGTCTTTTATAAGTGTAAACACTCAATGCGGCCTGATCAAGAAACATCATCAGAGACTCTACTTCCTCAGACGGCTGAGACGAGCTGGTCTGAGCAGCCCAGTCCTCACCTCCTTCTACAGGTGTGCAGTGGAGAGCATCCTGTGCTCCAGCATCAACGTGTGGCATGGAGGCTGCACAGCTGCAGAAAGAAAAGCTCTGCAGAGAGTGGTGAAGGCTGCACAGAAGATGTTGGAGTCAGTCTCTCCACCATCACAGACATCTACACCTCCAGATGCAGGAAGAGAGCCACCTGCATCATAAAAGACCCCACTCACCCAGCACACACACTTTTGCCCCACCCCCCTCAGGAAGGAGGTTAAGGAGCATCAAATGTAGAACCACTAGACTGAGGAACAGCTTCTACCCTGAGACTGTTAGACTCATGAATCTCTAACCAGGAGAATCACTGTGAAGAATAAATCACTATATAATCTATTGATTGTTAATATGTGCTGCTGATTATTCATGCTGCTGATCCTCAGCCTGTTCCTCACAAAGTCCTCTCACAGGCCACTGGACTCAAAGATAGCAGCAACTTATAGACTGGTCCAGTGACATGGACAAACTGCAATGTATTTTCTTGAGCTGGTAAAATATAAAGGTAGAAACTGAAGAAACCAGTCTCTTTCCTCTTTTACAATAAAGAAACGTGCATTTTCTGATCAGTCACTATGGATTGATTTTAATTTTAGTTGATAAAGCAGTTTAATATGGATTCATGCTGTAATGGGGGGTGGGCAGCACTGAGGTGCAACTGGCAGAGCTGCTGCCTCTCAGCGAGAAGGTTGCCGGTTCAATCCTGGCCTGGGGGCCTCTCTGGTTGGAGTTTGCATGCATGGGTTTTTTTCTAGGTACTCTAGTTTCACAGACCAAAAACATGCATGTTAGACTGATTGGTAACTCTAAATTGTCCCTAGATGTGAGAGTGGTTGTTTGTCTTGTTTGTCTCTATGTGTCCCTGTGATGGACTGGAGACCTGTCCAGGGTGTCCCCCGCCTCTTGAACAGTGATTGCTGGACATGGGCACCAGCAAACCCTGAGGCCCAAAATGGAAGAAGCGGGTAAAGATAATGGATGGATGGATGGATGGATGGATGGACAGATGGTGTAATAGGCTTCCTTTGTTGAACACATCCAGAAACATAAATGCACCCCCCCCACCCCAAAAACATAAAATAAAACATAAAATAAAAGCTTGCTATTTTAGCACATTTGGCTGCATCTTGCACTAACTTTTTCCTTTTCTTTGGTTCTTCTGCTCCACCCTTCTCTTTCTCATTTCTTTTTATCATGTTTGCAACCCTCTCTCCTTTCTTTCTTTTTCAGGAAGCTGCTGCTGATGTGACGTTTGATTGACACCTGCTGCTGCACTGCAGCCTATAAACACCGACTACCACCGTCCGGTCGGGAATCGTCCCGAGCCTCCAGCCCCTGGTTTACTGTAACGCAAAACTTTTATCCATGGACCGGAATGGCCCCGTGAGTCCGACCAACGAAGACCCTAACGATCCTCTTGTGACGTGTGAGAGGTCAATCTGCAAACTGGAACTTTTTTTCATTCAACTTTTATTTAAACAGGTTAGTCTTAGTGAAAAAAAAAGACCTGATTTGAACTGAAAGCTTCTGAAGCGAAACGTCTTCAGCCACAGTCCAGATGTTTAGTTGCTTTAAATCTGGATCCAAGAGCGATTATGAATTAGGTTTAAAAATTATGTCTCAAAAGGTACTCCATAAGCATGACATAGCTTCCACAACATTCTGTGGCAAAGTCTTTAGCGTGTTCTTCTATGGTGGCTAGTAAATACTAGTAAAAACTTACTATTCAGTCATTTTCTGCTCATCATCTGAAACAAAACAAACAAAAAAAAATATATAATATGGGCCCCCATGTTGACGAAAGCCCAGGGGCCCCCATCCTCCTAAATCCGGCCCTGCCAAGAGGTTGTACTTTTTATAGACTGTGGCTTAAAGGTTTAAAATATCAGCTCATCTCTTTCATTTGTTCTTTTCACTTGATGTAAAAAGTGTAAGTTGTTTGTTTTAGTCGTCAGTCACGTGTTTGCTGCTGATATGAAGTGACGAAGTCCACGGAGGTTCAGGAGGGGGGCTTCAAACAAAAGGAGCGGCTTGTCCGTTAGTTCCTGCCTCCACGGGCACAGAGGAGGAGAGGAGGAGCAGAGAGGAGCAGAGGAGGAGCAGAGAGGAGCACAGAGACGCCGCTCCGGACTGGTGGCTCCACGACAGCGCGCTCCCTTCTCGGTGAAACATGTTGCGGAGCTCCGTGGGACTCGCCGGGCTGCGGCTGAGCCGTCAGCCGCTCGAGGGGCTCCAGAGAGCGGCAGCGGCTGCAGGGTCGCTCCGCCGCCGAGACGTGACCTCCAGCAGCACCGTGGGAGTGGGAGTGGGCAAGCCCAGAACCATGGAGGACCTGGGTGGACCGAGCTTCATGACCACACTGTACTGGCTTTTTATCAAGGGACATTTTCAAACCACGCAACAAATGCAAGTAAGTGGGATGGAATGAACTTTAGTAACCCCAGAGACTGCAGCTGTCTCGTGCCAGCCCAAATAGACCTGTCCTGATCTGTCTGGGTTCAGGAAGAACATTTGGGCTCGAGTAAAACAAAGTGAACCTGGTGGGAGAGTTTTTCATTCAACCTTTATTTAGGCAGGTTAATCTCATTGAGCCTCGAGGACTCATTTACAAGAGAGACCTGGCTACAAACTAAACAATGATGACAACAGCAACAGTAGATTTTCCTTAAACAATCAACAATAGACAAACATAAGAGAGAAATACAGTTTTTTTTAACAAGTTAAAACAAAGATATCAAAGTAGCAAAACAGACAGATTATAAGGCAGATGTAGAAAATCAAAAACAGGAACATGTCTGCATTGGTTCTTGCCAGGATTCCAACAGATTCTTAAAACCATTTAGAGAAGTCAAGGTCGAGAGCTTCAGATCTTTTTGTAAGATATTCCAGGAAACAGGAGCGGAGTAGGAGAAGGCCCTTTTTCCAAGTTCAGTCCTCACTGACGGAACACTGCAGGTAATCATGTCCTGAGAGCGCACGCTGTAGCTGCACTCACACAAAGACATGTAAAATCTGAGGTTCTGACTAGAAATAGCTCAATATGTTTATTCTTTCCAGTGGTTGATTGGATCGTTCCTGTATTTATTAGAGGCAATGAGATGATTTTGTTTGTACATGGTCTTAGAAGCAAAATAATAAAATTTGTTTTTAGTTTTATTATCTCCCAGGTGCAGATGAAAAAACACCTATTTCCAGACTGTTAATTTAAAAAAAAAGTTCTGTCTGAGCAAAAAACCTAAACAAGTCTTTTTAAAATTATTATTAATAATTAGTTCATTATTGTCATAGACTGCCTTAAAATTCCAATAAGAAAATTCAGCTGCACAAAAATTGTGTTTCCGTCCAAAATGGTTTAAATAGGCATATACAAAAATTTGCACCATATTGCAAACATGATATTTGGACCAGATTTGGACATAAAAAAACAACTAAATCAACAGAAAATCTGACATTTTAAATCTCAAAATTTATGGATTTTAGAAATAAAAAAATAAACTCTTTTTATGTATGCATATAGATAAAAGTGACTCTTACTCATTCCCTGTCTGTCTGGAAATACCCATCTGGCCGTCATTCCTATAAGCATAACATGAAATAGATAATAATAATAATAATAATAATATAATAATAAAATAAAATAAAAAATATAATAATAATAATAATAATAATAATAATAATAATAATAATAATAGAAAAAATTAGGTGCTGACTTCCATTTCGGCATGTGGCTAAAAAAGGTCACTACTGAAAATTGGGTTGCCACATCAAAATACAAAATGACCACTAAGAGAAACTATGCTTTCTAGTTTTTATATTGCTTCAAAGTATTTTTCAATCAACCTTTATTTAGGCAGGTTAATCTCATTGAGCCTCAAGGACTCATTTACAAGAGAGACCTGTCTACAAACTAAAGAATGATGACAACAGTACAGTTTCCTTGGACAATCAACAATAGACAAACACAAGAGAGAAATAAAGATATTTTTAACAAGTTAAAACAAAAAAGTATTATGCTAAAAGTAGTAGTAGTATATATAGTAGTAGTAGTAGTATGCTTAAAAGTATAGTTTCCTCAAATGATTGGGAGGCTGACGGCCAAGGCCACCATTGGCCAATCCCTGGCTCTGCCATTGCACCTGGTCATGGACCTGCCTGGATCTGTCACTCCTCCTCCTCTGTCTGTTCTTCTACACAGTGTAACTTCTAGTGGTTGTTGCTATAACTCACTTTTCTTTGCTCATAGATTGAGCACAAGAAGATCTACGGTCACTTATGGAAGTCTAAATATGGCCCCCTGGTTGTGGTGAACGTGGCCAGCGCTGAGCTCATAGAGCAAGTTCTGAGGCAGGAGGGGAGACATCCGGTCCGGACCGACATGCCCCACTGGAGGGGCTACAGAGAGCTCAGGAACCAGGCCCATGGACCCCTAACAGAGTGAGTGCAACATGTGCACCCAGATCTTCAGCTTTACATGCATGCTTCTTTAAGTCCATATGTTTCCTAAAGCAATGTTTGGATGGATAGAGGCTGTGTCTCAATTCAGGGGCTGCATCCTCATGAGGACCCAGCCTAGCTGGGCTGAGTAGGCCACGCACTCACAAGACCGGGTGGGCTGAGCGAAACTGCTGAAATGGGACGGTCTAGCCTTCAGGTTTGCCGGCCTTGAAGTGGGTGGGGCGTTCTCTTGAAGTGGGTGGGAAGTTCTTGTGTGCCGCTTGGTGTGTGTGGAAAGAGAAGGGACGCCGCTAAAATATATTATTTATCTGAATACATGTATATATATTAGTGTTTCTGAGTTTACTGTTTGTTAAGAACTGATTACAAATCAGCTTATAAGGGGCGATCTGTTAAAACCCAGAGTGGACCTATGAAATGCAAGTTGTCCAGTAGCTCAGTTGGTAAATCAACCTGCGATTGGTGCAGAGATACTTTTCTCGAAGCTGGTTCGAATCTCACTCGGTACGGTTAAAACTTATTTTACGTTTGTCTTTTATTGGATAAAAAAATGAGGACTGAGATTAAAAGGAAGGAGTTTGTGAAACTCCTTCTTTTTTTTTATCCAATAAAAGACAAACGTAAAATAAGTTTTAACCGTACCGAGTGAGATTCGAACCAGCTTCGAGAAAAGTATCTCTGCACCAATCGCAAGTTGATTAACCAACTGAGCTACTGGACAACTTGCATTTCGTAGGTCCACTCTGGGTTTTAAAAGATTGCCCCTCAGAAAATCCTTGCTACGCACGTGTAAAATAATCTGATTTGTAATCAGTTCTTCAAAAACAGTAAACTCAGAAACACTAATATACTGTATATTCAGCTAACACATTTTTTTTTGTCGTTTCTGTAGTTAAATTTTAATGAGATATATTCGAGCTGAGGTTGTTTGAGATGACTAAATAAAGGTTGAATGAATATTCGCGCTGAGGTTGTTGTTAAAACGAGCTGATGACTCAACAACACGCAGCAGTCCCCCCCAGAAAGTCCCCCCCCCCCGCGAAATCTCTGCTGGCGCTATGAATTCTGGGATAGCCTCCGTCTTGAAGGATTCACGAATGCATCCTTCGATTTCGGCAGGAAGTAGGCCGCATTCCTCGGCCGCATGAGGAGGAGTCTTCGAATTGGGACAGTCCTCCGCGCGGGGCAATGACGTATGCGGCCGACAAATGCGCACTCATGAGGATGCAGCCCCTGAATTGAGACACAGCCACAGTCCTGCACAAAGTTTGGTTTTAATCAGGAAAAGGCGTTGTTCCCTTTGTTTGGTGCATTTCTGTGGCAACATCACAGCGCCACATACAGGCCTGGCATGGTTACTGCTGCTTTTAGAGTCGTTTTCAGTGTTTGGGTGTGGATGGAGACATTTCTCGAAACGGTGTCGTGTAGGAAATATAAAAAAACAAATAAAAAAAGTTTTAGGTTTGCAGTAGCAGTACCATAATCTTGTAATCTTGAGGTCTCAAGTTAAAGAAAAACAAAAAATGCTTGTTTAAAAAAAAAAACTGTTTCTGTGTGGACAAAATGTATGGACAAACCTGTCCAAACACACCTTCGTCCACCCTGCTGAAAGCATTGACTCAAATCCCTTCAATTGCTTTTTGTTTCAAACTATAGAAAACTATAAAGTATTATTTTAGGCCAAGAAATAAACACAAAACCATAAAATGTATATATCAGCTATTTTAATGGCATTTAAAATCATGATGTTAACTTCTAGCTTTGAATCTTTATGAGTATAGCAGTGGCGGCTGGTGGAATTTCCACTGGGGGGCTATAACTCCAAAATAGACATACAGTATATCAAAATACAAGACATTCCACATACATGCACGCTTCACAGACTCGTCGGTTCGATCACTCGCGCTCACGTCTGCGCCCTTTATTAACTCCTTCCTTACCTGTGCATACACAGCAGGTAAGGCACATTAATGATGACTGAACTGACGTTAGAAGTTTCCACGTCGCTTGAGGTGGTGGCTCACTCCATTCCTCTCCTGTCTACACGGGACCCCGGCCGGCATCAACAAACCCAGCGCCGAGTGCAGCGGGTCTCCCAACTATCTGCCTGATCAAAATGAACGCTGCACCTCTTTTAAATGTGCTGCTGTCTGGCATTTAAATAATATTTCATACATAGCCTAGTGTCAGTGCATGCATGATCTGTTCCGAAACAAAAAAAACCCCCAAAAAATCTGTACCGTGATGGCAGGACTGGAAGCACGATCCATACCGGTACTCAGGGCGCTGGAGTGGTGCGCCCAGAATCTTCCTATCTCTTGTAATGAAGTGGATCTAACTGCGCATGTACAACTTTTAACGAGAGTCTATGGGCTAAGATTCTTGCACCCCCAGGGTGGAAATACATCACAGATCAGACAACGTTTTTGAAAGAAAAGAAGAAAAAAAAACATACATTTTGAAATATTTGTATTCTATTATTTCATTTTAATGTAATTTTTTAAAGTCTTCAATGTAATATGGTGAGCGGTGGGGCGGTGCCCCAGCTCCCCCTATTGAGCAGTCGCCACCGGAGCATAGATAAACTATTTAACAATTTACAAAGCATAAACAGAGATTTTTAATGTTTCTTAGTCACTTCTATCAAACTTGTGGCTGCGGCGGCTCTCATTACTGAATTATGAAGTTCTGAAGCATCAGATTTTGAGATAAGTCTGCTGCTTTTTGTTTTTCTTCTTCTTTCTCTAGTTTTTCCTCCTTTATGACTTGAATGTGCTTTAAATTGCTCCCTACAGTGTAAAGATTTGTTAGAAAAGGCTTTGCTGTCTAACCAGTGTTAATTTTGTTGACTAATTATTTTCGTCGACTAAATGTTTTCATTGATTTGTCAACTAAAATTAGACTAAAACAAAAAAAATTCTGATGACTAAGTAATGACTAAAACTAAATGATGTTTTAGTCACATGACTAAGACTAAAACTAAATTAAAAATAGCTGTCAAAATTAACACTGGATTCAAGTACTGCTTGTAGTTTTACTGTTAAAAGCAAGGTTAGACAAATAATGTTTGAAAAAAGTTTTATTTGTTGTTGTATGTATTGCATATTAATATTAATATTATGGTTAAAACATTGTTTTGTTTTAGTAACTACAGAGAATTGATGAAAAGTTTTTACTATGTATAACTTAGTCGACTTAATTGACTGTAGATTTAGTCGACTAAATGTTTTCATTGATTTGTCAACTAAAATTAGACTAAAACAAAAAAAATTCTGATGACTAAGTAATGACTAAAACTAAATTATGTTTTAGTCACATGACTAAGACTAAAACTAAATTAAAAATAGCTGTCAAAATTAACACTGTGTCTAACTGCTAACACATCCCATAAAAAAAAACTGAAATATACTTTTTCAACTGCTCTGCGTATCCTCTTACCATGCGGTTTTATTTTCTGATACAAACACGTCACGGTAAGCTCAACAAGGCAGATTGTTGAAAGGATCCGATGTATATATTAATGAACATTTGACCAAGAAGAATGCTGATATTGCTAGAAAGGCCCGGTTTCTAAGAAAGCAGAAAAAGATCCAGTCAACATGGACAACAATGTGTAAGGTCTTTATTAAATTAGAAGAGACAAAGATTCAAGCTGTGCAGGACATCGCTGAACTGGATAAATACAACTGAATGTGTTGATTGAATGTTGGGAAATCAGGTGATTGCAAATGACACTCAATTTCCATGTCTCAATTATATAAAACGTTGGCTTCATCAACTATGGACATAACAGAAACACCTCTAAAGAGCAATGTTGATGGTCTGGAACTGAGATCATTTGACTACACTGAATATAAAAGTCAAGACAAGGAAAAGGACTTGGATCCTGAAAATAACTTTTTCTATAACATTGTGAACAACTATCACTACTACTCTACTCTTCAATATAATTTGACAGTTAAAGCAGACAACAAATTTTCCATAATACATTTTAATAGTAGAAGCTTATATGCAAATTTTTGCTACATCAAAGATTGTTTAAGCCAGTTTAATCAACCTTTCAGTGTCATAACAATCTCTGAAACCTGGCTTAATTCTGAGAAGAGAGCTGATTTTGAACTAGATGGTTATGAATTTAATTATATTAATAGAGAGGGAAAAATTGGTGGAGGAGTAGCTGTATATGTGAACAGCAGTCTTAGATATAGTATAAATGAAAACATGTCTAATGTGGTTAATGATCACTTTGAGTGCATAACAGTTGAAATATATATGGAAAAAATAGAAATGTAATTGTAAGCTATATAGGACTCCTGTTTCTACTATGGACCTATTTAAAGAATAGTTTGAGAAAACCTATACTGTACAAATACGACAACAAATAACTATTTTATCTGTGGGGACTTCAATATTGATCTGCTGAATGTAAACAATCACAAATCGACCGAAGAGTTTATTAATACTACATGCAGTCTGAGCCTTTTTCCTCAAATTACAAGACCTACCAGAATCACATCTGGCAGTGCAACATTAATAGATCATATTTTTACACGTGTGATACATAATAATACTGTACAATAAGTGGATTATTAGTTAATGATATAAGTGATCATTTACCTGTTTTTGTTGTTTGTGACAACTGCCACAGGAAAGATAAGTGCAAGAATAATCCAATATCTAAAAGATTAAGAACTGAAGAATATATAAAAGCATTTAAAGATGACTTATCTAAACAAAATTGGGAGTCTGTATTGAAAACAAATGAAATGGATAAAGCATAATAATTTTCTCAATATTTTTAAATCATTATATGATAAGAATTGTCCCAATAATATACGGTAATGTTTATTCATAAAAATAAATACTCAGAAACTCCATGGATCACAAAGGGACTAAAAAATGCCTGTTAAAAAAAGAACAAACTATACAGAGACTTTATAAAGCAGATCAATCGAGGCTGAAAATAAATACAAGAAATATAAGAATAAATTAACCACTATTTTACGGACATCAAAACAAGATTATTATAGCAAACAGATGGAGAGAAATAAAAGTAATATTAAAGGTATCTGGAATATTTTAAATAGTGTCATTAGAAAAACATCCTGGCATACTACCTTTCCTCAACACTTTACAAACAATGATAAACACTTTAATAATATAGAAGAGATAGTTCATCATTTCAATAAATATTTTGTTAGTGTGGGGCCTAAATTGGCTGATGAAATTCCGCAAGCCACAGTAAATGAAACACTAAATGACAATTTAATTAGTAGAAATCCAGATTCCATGTTTATCTCAGCAGTGGAAGGTAAAGAAATTATAGACATAGTTAATAAATGTAAAAATAAAAGGTCAACTGACTGTGATGGCATTGATATAATAATAATAAAGAAGGTGATTGAGGAAATTATTCAGCCACTAACATATATTTGTAATCTGTCAATTCAAACAGGTATATTTCCACAAAAAATGAAAATTGCAAAAGTCATCCCAATATATAAATCTGGAAATAGACATAATTTCACAAATTACAGACCTGTATCATTACTTCCACAGTTCTCCAAAAATTTGGAAAACATATTAGTTACTAGATTGGATAAATTTGTTAATAAATACAAACTACTCTCAGAGAATCAGTATGGATTTAGGTCACAGAGATCTACAGCGATGGCAGTTATTCAATTAATAGAAGAAGTGACCAATGCATTAGATAAAAAGAAACCAGCTGTTGGGGGTATTTATCGACCTAAAAAAAGCATTTGATACAATTGATCATGAAATACCGGTACTAATTAAGAAACTAGAGCACTATGGTTTGAGAGGAGTAGTTTTGCACTGGTTAAAAAATTATCTTAGTACCGGTAACAGGCAACAATTTGTGCAAATAGGTGATTTCCAGTCCTCTTGCTTGGGCATTGTTTGTGGTGTTCCACAGGGTTCAGTATTGGGGCCAAAGTTGTTTAGTTTATACATAAATGACATATGTAAGGTCTCTAAATTGTTTACTTTTGTTTTATTTGCAGATGACACAAATATTTTTTGTACAGGTGAAAATTTACGGCAGCTTTTGATAGAAATTAATTTAGAGTTATGTAAATTGAAAAAGTGGTTTGATATTAATAAATTATCTCTAAATTTAGATAAAACCAAGTTTATGTTATTCGGGAATTGTAACGGGCATAGTGAGTCACAAATAAAAATTGATAATGTGATATTGGAGAAAGTGACGGAAATTCGGTTTTTGGGAGTATTGATTCATAATAAGATCTGTTGGAAACCTCATATTAAGTATGTTCAATCTAAAATAGCAAGAAGTGTAGCTGTTCTCTCTAATGCTAGAATTTTTTTAAATTATTCTGCTCTTCATATTATTTACTGTTCACTTATTTTGCCATATCTAAGTTACTGTGTGGAAGTTTGGGGCAACACTTACAAAACCTCGCTTCAACCATTATGCACATTACAGAAAAGAGCCATTCGATTAGTTCATAAGGTTGATTTTTATTGTCATACTAACAATTTATTTATAGATTCTAATTTTATTAAATTCCAAGATTTGATAGAGTTTCAAACTGCACAATTTATGTATAAAGTTAGAAACAAACTATTACCAGAAAATATACAAAATTTATTTACTGACAAAGTCGGGAGATATGACTACTGTATAGAGAAAACCTGAATTTCAGAACTTTGAAGGTGAGAACAACAATGAAAATAATGTGCGTTTCGGTCATTGAAGTGAAGATTTGGAATAAACTCGCCAAAGAGTTGAAGCAAAATCCAAGCATGAGATATTTTAAGAAAATACTAAAAATGGTTATTATTCAAAAGTATAAGGATGATCAAGGGTGAGATAATGGATGGTAATGATAGAACTGAGGATGATTTGGACAATTGGGTGCTGATCTGTGTACAGTATACTGTATGTGTGTAAATATACTGTATGTGGATGTGTAAATAAGGAAATGTTATCTATGTATTTATGCAGGTAGATGTGTATGTATATCTATGTGAGTATGTACATGTATATACTGTACTTTCATCTAGTCCAGAAAATACTGTTAGTTTTTTTAAAAATTAATATTAATATTACTTTTTTTTCTGGAAGGGATACGGACAACAGGAAGACTATTTATCCTATGAATTATTGAATGGATAAGGGGTATGATAATATAAGTTAAACTTCATCATACTCCTTTTCAGACTCACAGTCACCATTAGAGGAAAGGAAAAGAAAAAAACGTATCTTAGCATATAAAAATTGAGTATGTTTATTTGATATTAAGATTCTGTACCTATACTTGGAAACATGACTTCAGTAATATGTTTTGTGGTGAAATGTCTGTCTGAAATAAACATTTATCATCATCATCATCACAATGACATATTTCAGTGTGAAGAAAGGCTCAGGTGTTTAGCCAGAGAACAGAGCACAAATAATGGGAGCAGTTTTCACGTTTGAATAATTTAAGGACTTCACTGGAGCTTTGGATCCACTTTTGGACCCTGTTAGGAATTATTCATTGTTCTTTTTTGTCTTTAACTAAAAACTGTGAGACATAAACATATATATCTGTGAGATGTTTAAAATACAGTTGTAAACTGGTGCACGAAGCAAACGTTCAGTATACAGTATTCCTGTAGAAACGTGCATTGTTAAGAGAACTTTAATTCATATTTGCTAACGTCTTCCTACAAAATGTTGGAGGCAGACCAGGAAAATCCCCTGACTGTCACGGTCTTGTTGTTTTCGACCCATTTGCAGGCAGGCGAGCGAGGCAGGAGTTTAAAATAAAAGGGATTTATTTTTAAACAACACAAAAACAAAACGCTGTCAAGGCAGCCAAAACACTTACTAGAGCAGGAGCTGAAGAGGACCGTGTTTGTCTGAGCAGAGCAGAACAATGACCGGACGAGGAATGGATGAGAGAGAAGGCTTTTTATATGACAGAGGGAGGGTGAGTAATGAGTGCAGCTTGGCAGGTGGCTGATGAGAACAGGTGAGAGCAATTAGGATTGAGGACTGGAGAGGTAGACTGAGGAGTGAGTGAAATAAGAAAAGTGTGACAGGAGCAGAGCCTGTCATAACACCCCCTCAAGGGTGGCACCTGACACCCCAAAGATGGGCCCCCCACATAACTAGGGAGGGAGGGGGGTATGAGACAGGATGGAGGGCACAAGAGGAAAAATCCCCGCAAGGATGAGAGAAAGAAAAACCGATAAGTTGTAACCTGGGAAAACACCTATGCCCAAGAAATCAGGTTGACGGCCGGGGAACTATCCAGAGCGAGACCAGGGTTCGGGCGGACGGCCGGGAGGTCATCCAGTAGCAGGCTGGAGCATGTCGGGCGGGCGGCTGTCCATCAGGCGGCGAGACGTCGGGCGTGCAGTCGTCAGGCGGAGAGACGTCGTCAGGCGCTGAGTCGGGCAATGAAACATCGTCAGGCAATGAGTCGGGCGATAAGTCGTCTGCAGCCGATGAGAAGTTGGGTGCTGCAGTCGTCGAGTCGGGTGAAGAGTTGTCGGGCGCTGCAGGCGTCGGGTCGGTCTCTGCATTTATCGAGGAATCGGACGCCGTTGAGGAGTCGGACGTCGTCGAGGAGTCGGACGCCGTCGAGGAGTCGTACGCCGTCGGGGAGTCGGACACCGTCGGGGAGTTGGACGCCGTCGGGGAGTCGGACGCCGTTGGAGAGTCGGACACCGTCGGGGAGTCGGACGCCGTCAAAGAGTCGGACGACGTTGGGGAGTCGGACGCCGTCGAGGAGTCGGGCGCTGTTGAGGAGTTGGGCGCCGTTGGTCCCTACAGGCGAGTCCGGCGCTGAGTCGGTCTCTGCAGGCGACGAGCCCAGCGTGAGGTCTGCAGGCGGTGAGTCTGGCGTGAGGTCTGCAGATGGCGAGACCAGAAGAACCGGATCAGGCGGCGAGACCAGAATAGCCTTTCAGGTGGCGAGACCCAAAGCTCTGCAGCTGGAGGGACCCCTGGAGCAGAGCTAGCTGAATCGGGTAGAGGGAGAGCTTGAGTGCCACGTTGACCTCCCCTCCTGCGGCGGCGAGAAGCAGGACAGGCAGGTGGGGCACTGTCGACACCCACTGAGCAAGATGGCGCTGGGTCCGAGGGCGGAACCATACTGGCTAGTACCGAGGAGATCCTGGGATGACCCGGGGGCATGGCAGTAGTCGGTAGGAAACAAGAGCGTAGCATTTGTCTCTCAGTCCAGGCTTCAGAAAATAGTTCGAACAGCCCCGGGTCATAACATACAGACTCCAACCGTGTAAACACATTTATAAAGTCATCACTGGCCACCAACCTTTCCTGCAGATCATAGGAAGTGCCCACGGTGTCAATATATTTACGTGTTACCTGGTGGAGTAGGTCCCATTCAGAGCAGCGCTCGGTGACGCTCACAAAACCTGCTGGGTCTGGGTCTGGTCCGGTCATTCTGTCACGGTCTTGTTGTTTTTGACCCATTTGCAGGCAGGCGAGCAAGGCAGGAGTTTAAAATAAAAATGATTTATTTTTAAAACAACACAAAAACAAAACGCTGTCAAGGCAGCCAAAACACTTACTAGAGCAGGAGCTGAAGAGGACCGTGTTTCTCTGAGCAGAGCAGAACAATGACCGGACGAGGAATGAATGAGAGAGAAGGCTTTTTATATGACAAAGGGAGGGTGAGTAATGAGTGCAGTTTGGCAGGTGGCTGATGAAAACAGGTGAGAGTGATTAGGATTGAGGACTGGAGAGGTAGACTGAGGAGTGAGTGAAATAAGAAAAGTATGACCTTCTCAGCGAGAAGGTTGCCGGTTCAAATCCCGGTCCGGGGCCTTTCTGGGTGGAGTTTGCATGTTCTCCCCGTGCATGCGTGGGTTTCCTCCGGGTACTCCGGTTTCCTCCCACAGACCAAAAAACATGCTTGTTAGGCTGATTGGTGACTCTAAATTGACCCTAGGTGTGAGTGTGAGAGTGGATGGTTGTTTGGTGTGAGTGAGACAGGTCCCTCTTGTAAATGAGTCCCCGTGACTCAACGAGGCTAGCCTGTATAAATAAAGGTTGAATGAATGAATGAATGACAGGAGCAGAGCCTGTCACTGACAAATGAAAAAACATGGAGGGTTGCCTAAATTCAAGATGGCCGCCACCAGTGGTGGGCACGGTTCTGCTAATCTGTTAACAGCTAATAGCAAAACTAATTTTTCATTTAGCAGAATTATCTTCTGCTAAATGAGGTTTCACCAACTTTAAGTTTGCTAACAAAATTCAGAAACCTGTTCTTGTCTGTAGTGGGCGTGTCTCGAAGAGTCCGCTAGGCATGCTACTGGCCTACGTGTACACGTGACAAGATGTGATTGGGCGACACTGCTTCACCTGGATGGAGATGACGATGTGTGACGCAGCAGACTGAGCGATAGCTATGTTAGCGGTTAGCAGTTTAATTTTACTTATACTGTACATGTAT
>JBBPBX010016200.1:34114-48456 GCA_038048925.1 Garcialebias charrua | reverse complement strand
ACTCCTCATTGCCTCCAATGTGTGTCCCATCGGTGTATGAATGTGATAAAGCACTGATTATTCTTGAGATCTAGTAGAGTGCTGTGGGTAAATGAAGGCACAGATTGTCGTGTAAAGAGCTTTGAGTGTCTTGATAAGATAGAAAGGTGATATATACAGTAAGTACAGTCCATTTACCTGTGGGAACAGAGCAATATCTGATCCACAATTTATTGAACTATTTGTGCATTTCAAAGCTTCTCCCAGTAAGTTTTTCTCCCAGTTGAACATTTAATGACTCAGTTTTAATCAGGCTAATTTCTAGAGTAAATATTTAGTTTGATGTTACTTCCAATCAGACAGATTTTATCAAAGTTCTTTTGATCAATAGCTGTTCAGGCTTCCTGTGGGACTTTTGAACTTTCACTTGTTCTTGACAAGAATCTTTTTGGGGGACAAGCAACTTAACACATGTGAATTATATAATTAAGCATAGAAAAGGCAACACTTTAGCTATAAATCATAGACAACTTGGAAATAAATAATTAAATTTAAGTAGTGTTTTCAGGCACCAGCCGCCTGGTGCGGTGACGCCCATTGCTTTGGTTGCTTCCACAGAAAAAAACAAGGATGACACCGTTTGACAGGCGTAAAAATAGCAGCTTCTGTGCAGAAGAGCTTTTAGCTGAAATCTTGTCATTCTGCACAGTGGATGGATCGTCTGAAGGATGATGCATCTCTCAGGTTCTGTGTCAGGTCTTTGCTGGGGTTTTCCCTCCAGTTCTTTAAAGACATGGCTTTCAGATGCCAATCCTCCGGCCTTTTTCCTCATTTTTTCAAGGACAAACACAAACACTCCTCACACACACGTCTCCATTAAGGTCATGGATGGAGGCAGAACATTTCAAATACAAAAATTACTTTTACTGGATTCTTAATGCACCTTATTCTTAAAAAATAATGAGACAGTTAACCAGTAATGGATAATAAACTGAAAATGTATGTCTTGTGATAACCGTAGAAAGATGTTGATTTTCCATTTATGTTTTGTGTTCGTCAAAACGAATAAAAATGTGTCTTTCACTCATTATTGCGTTGCACGACCCATCAAACTTACACTTCTTGCATAAAGTGCCACAGTTAAAGGCTGCAGTAGAAGACAAGAGCAGTTAATTATTTATTTATTTGACAGAAAACCAGGAAATATTATTTTCAGCTGACCTCCATGCTAATATTTTAACTTCAGAAATATAATTATCACACTGATCAGTGACTCAGGATTATGTTTTATCTTTAAAAAAGCTTTTTCAGATAAAGTTTTAGTAATATTTTTAGTCGGAGTTTGACACAGCGCTGCANCTTTCACTCATTATTGCGTTGCACAACCCATATACACTTCTTGCATTGAGTGACACAGTTACAGGCTGCAGTAGGAAACAAGAGCAGTTACCGGTAATTATTTACTTATTTGACAGAAAACCAGGAATTAGTGTTTTCAGCTGACCTCCATGTTAATATTTCAACTTCAGAAATATAAATATCACACTGATCAGTGCCTCAGGATTATGTTTTATCTTAAAAAAAAGCTTTTTCAGAAAAAGTTTTAGTAATATTTTTAGTCGGAGTTTGACACAGCGCTGCACACGAGGTCACCATGGCAACCTGAACTCGCCTGTAAAACATTAGACGATCATCAACTTTAAACTGAAACACAAGGGATGAGATTTGACATTTTCTGCTTTTAATTATTTTTTGATCATCCCTAACTTGCTGTTGAGTTATTTTTGATTATTTTTTTGTTTTCCTGCAACCAGTGACTCTGATTGATTGATTAGCTGGAAAGCAAATTACAGGTTTTCATGCGCTTTCATACACTAGGTGACAAAAATAAAAAGTAAAACTCCCTTCACGCTTCAGTTTTGGACTGATTGCTTCACTTACAGCTGGTATAATTACAGCGATGCCACAAACAGATGGAGACGGAATCTGTCTAGTTTTTATTTGAAATGAAAAGTCTATCGTTGAAGATCTCCCCTTTTCCTGCTAAAATAACCGATTTCTATGAAATTAAGAGCGAGGACATTAATAAGTGGCAAGATGAAAATGTGTCTGAGGACAATATGAAAAATGTAAAAACATCAGAAAAGGACTAGCTGGTTAGTAACGAGAGGGGGTAGCAATAAACGAAGAGCAGCAAACCTATCATTTTCCTAATAATGGAGATGCAGGACAGCTAATGAGAAAATAATGAACGTGAAGAGAGAATACACAGCACATAGGTCCAGCAGGAATAAATATGTGAATATACAACAATTTTTTAAATAAATAAGAACACCATTTAGAAATATACAAATAAGAAACTAGAAAGAAAATAACAATTTTCTGTGAAAACCGAGCGACTGCGGAGAGCTGAATGACCTCGCTGATCAAATGCCAGCTCAGCACTCTCACAATTAGAAACTTGTTTTCAGCCTGGATGTATAGTATACTTTGAAAAGGGTTGTGGTTCCCAGAAAAATATAATTTTATTCAATAAAACAAAAGAAACACCTGACTGTGCCTCAGAAAACCACAGCAAGTGTCTGCATGAGCACTGAACAAAGCCTCAGACCATCAACCAAATATACAGTCTAATCTCATTATACACCATCTCTCTGAGTCAGGTCCTCTCTCTATCACACACACATGCACACACACACACACACACACACACACACGTGCACACACACACGTGCACAATGCCACCAGGCTAATCCACATCAGGGGGCATACAGTCATCCAGGAACATGGGTGGATACTGATGACAAAAACCCAACACCATGTCTTTGTTTTTAGAAATAATGAGGTTTTGAAAATATTTGGTGGGTCTGACTCATTCTAGATCTCGATTCCCATTTGAGTGAGAGTCAAGAGTCGGAGTTTCTGCATTTATTATTCGCACCACATGTGGTACATGTGGTGGAACGAAATTGTGCACACAGGGTCCCATGAAGTTACATCCAACAAAAGTACAAAATGCAAAAGAAAAGCTAATAAAATCTAAGATATGAACTAAGAAAAACGTTAGTTTGCCCATTTGATGTCACGTTAAGGTCGATAAGATTTGTCACCGTGTAGCTTTTAGCAATCTGGAGCTGGGAAAAATAACATTTTTATTTATGTATTGATTTCTGTTTTGAAAATTATATTTGCCAAAAGCTGACAGAGAACTTCCACAACCCTCTGATGTGTGTTAGATCAGTAATTTAAAGGGTCATGATCCTGAGGCTGAGGAACAAAACAGACAAACAGCAGCTCTGAGCACACGATTGTAGGTTTTGTATCTGATTATGTCTCTGAGGCAGTGAAATGACCTCAAACAAAACTGTTGTTTAAAACTAGACATTTTTACTCAATTTTTTTTTAGACATATTCTGGTGGGGCTGTGAGCTGATGTGAGCTCATCCATGTAGCATCCAGAAAGTCTCACTCAGTTCAGGAGAATGATCATATTTTCTTATTCACTGTTAAAAAAATTAATAAAAAAAGAGGATGTTGATGGTGTTTTCTGCTAGGTAGCATTTAATGATTGTTAAATATTGTTCTGCATGCTTTTGTCCGCTGTTCTGATGCAGGTGCATGTATAAAACTACTACCACTGATTTTTAGACAGCCATTACTGTATAGATTAAGAAGGGACCTCATCTTCAGCTTATGTAAGTGAATGTAAGACAACATATTATTCACATTTATTTATTGGCATTTTTAGTAATAAAACAAACTACAGTACCATCAACACCCCTCCCAAACCAAACAGAACAGCACATCAAATAACAAAGGCTACACAGTCAAAGCAACATAAGGTAAATTCACCAGATTATGAAACACACCATTTCAAGAATACACCAGGGAGCAAGGGCTCATATAATACCGGACATTAGTCTTTTGAACAACTGCGATCCCTTCATTGAACAGATTTTAGTACAGAGTCCCATATTGTCCCAAACATGTTCATTTTGTCCTCGTAATATCTCAATCTTTCCAGAGACAATGTGTTTGCCAGTTCTCCCAACCACTGTTCAAATGTGGGTACAAAGTCCTTCTTCCAAACCTTCAAGATCAACTTCTTAGCGATCACCATACCAAACAAAAGGGCAACTTTCTCATATTTATTGGCCAGGGGCAAAACCCCTGGAGCTCTGAGAATAGCAACCAGGGGATCAGGATCCCATTGTTTCCCAAAAGCAGTGGAAAAGAAATAAAAAAAATTCTTCCAAAATGTATGAAGCTGTATACATGACCAAAAGGAGTGAAGCAAGTTGCCCGTTGCTGCTTTGTACCGGTTACACCTTGGTGACTCATTCGGATAAAAAGTGCTTAATTTTTCTCTCGAATAATAAAGTCTATGTAATGTTTTGAATTGTATAAGATTATGCCTAGTATTAACTGAACAGTCATGTATACTCTTCAAACTTTCCTCCCACACACCATCTGCTGTCCCATCTCATCCTCCCATACTTTCTTGATTTTAGTTAGGTCTACCGGTGCATTATTGAGAATGCTGTAAAAGTATGACACTGCCCCATGATTAACCGGATCAAATGTATTTATTGCCTCCAGAGTCTCGTGCCTGGTAAGAGTTCTAAAATTTGATATATTTTTACTAACATAGTCCCTAATCTGTAGAAAACGAAAGAATCCCGACCGTGGAACATCATATACAGAGCTCAACTGAGTAAAGGACGCAAGGGTGTCATCAACGTACAGATCCCCCACCACACAGATACTTTTCATTCTCCACATCTGGAAACCGACATCGCTGAGACCCGGAACAAAAGAGTGGTTTTCGCAAATGGGAGCATCCAAGTACCGGTAGACTGCCGTAGCTTTTATATAGCTCCGTATCGGTTTCCAAATTCTTATAGTGTTGCCAATAACCAGATTATTATTGTAAAGCTTTTTTAAAATTTTAGTAGGGCTGTTAAGGAGGGCAGCCAAAGACGTATTATGACAATGTCATTGCTCCAAGGATAGCCAAGCAGGGCAGGAATTGTGAGATTGGTGCGGGCCTTTCTTCCACCATGCTATAATGGATAGGTGAGAAACCCAATAATATAATTTAAAATCTGGCAATGAAAATCCACCTATCGCTTTTGTTTTGCATAGGTGTTTTTTGGAAATTCTAACATTCCTGTACCCCCAGATAAAGGGAATGATGATGGAGTCTAACTGTTTGAAGTATGACACACTTATAAAACATGGAACAGAAAGGAATAGATGAAGAAACTGTGGTAATACCACCATTTTAATTGCATTAATTTTGCCGACCATAGATAGAGGGAGAGTCTTCCAAAAATCAATATTCTGCTTAAGTTGCGTAATTTTATTCTGCCAATTCAGTTGTAAGAGATCCTCCGGTCTCCTTGTTATCGTCACCCCCAAATATGTGAAGGTTTTATAGTTTATCTGAAAAGACGTTTCTCTCAAAAAGGTCAGATCTCCTTTGGATGAGAGTGGCATTACTACACTCTTATCCCAATTAATGGAAAATCTGGAGAAGCTGCCAAATGTTTTAATCGTCTTTAAAAGGGGAGACATTGAAACCTGTGGTTCCGAATTGTACAACAGTATGTCATCGGCATAGAGCGAAATGTGATGTTTATGATCAAACTTTTCGATGGGTAATATTTGGGGGTCTTGCCTAATGCTGGCAGCCAGGGGTTCAATAGCAATTGCAAAGAGAAACGGAGAGAGTTGACAACCTTGACGAGTCCCTCTGTGAATAGCAAAAGGACTAGAAATATTTTTGTTAGTAATAACAGAAGCCATTGGGTGTGAGTAAATTATTTCAATCCATTTTACAAATTGAGGCCCTAAACCAAATTTGTTAAGAGCAAACATCATATACGGCCATTCAACTTGGTCAAATGCACGCTGTGCATCTAATGACATAATTAAGGCCTTGTCTGTCTGGTCCGAGTATAATATATTGAAAAGGTGTCGAAGGTTAAAACAACATGTGTCTACTAATGCTTTAACAGATTAACCGAGTTATCGACAGATCGAGTGCTTTGACTTCTATTGAGGCTTTTTTGTCCATATCAGGTACCCGTATAGACGTCATCACGTCGCGGTAACGTCAGTACGTCACATCACGTGACGAGCGCGGTAGCTTTTAGCTTTTAGTAGACGCTTCAAAATGGATTCCTTTGTGCGCACGGATGTGTATGGAGCTGGTCCAGTCTTGTCAAAAAGGTAAAAATGCGTCGTGTTTTATTATTATGAAACT
Source organism: Garcialebias charrua (assembly GCA_038048925.1). Lineage (NCBI taxonomy): Eukaryota > Metazoa > Chordata > Actinopteri > Cyprinodontiformes > Rivulidae > Garcialebias > Garcialebias charrua. The sequence goes on along the minus strand of JBBPBX010016200.1, from coordinate 42,209 downwards.
TTGCTGCACATTGAATCAACTTCTGTCACCACCGTAGATTGTGACAGGAGGGGGCGTGTTGGATTCACATACAACACGGCCGAAACGGCTTCCTCTCTCGTTTCACAAACAAAACGTAACAAATATTAATCTCTCTAGACCTATTAAAAACCTATAAACACATTCATCTCTAAAAGTAAACCTAAATTGCATAGCACTACAGGCGGTGCTGCCGTGTGGCCCCATTTGTTTTTTAAGTTTAGGTTTCAGCGTTGCACGGTACTTTCACTTTTAATATTAATAGTTAATAATTATAATTAAACTAATAGTTTTATTTTTCCTGTGACTTATCTGCAGTATGATAAATGATAGGAGCATAATAAATGCTCCCAATGTTTTGTTGGTCTTTTTTTGTTGTGGTAAATAATGAAGTTTTTATGCATTTTTATATATTTATTTATTTTGCATCTATGACATCATCGACTAATCGAGCACTAATCAAGATTTTTTATGTTAATGTCGAGTTTAAAAATTATGTACTCGTTCAACCCCTAGTGTCTACCCGGCATAAAACCAGTCTGATCCTGGTGAATGATTGAACCTATGTGTATTCTGAGCCTGTTGGCAAGGATTTTCCCAAGAATTTTGGTTTCTACGGGTAACAAGGAAATTGGGCGATAGGATGATATGAACCTCGGGTCTCGGCCCGGTTTCAGGATAAGTGAAATATTGGCTTTGTATAAAGTAGGAGGAAGTTTAGCTATTTGCCTAGAGTGATTTAACAAACGCAGAAGTAGAGTTGACAGTGCGGAGCTGAACGTTTTGAAAAACTCCATGCTGAACCCGTCAGGACCTGGTGCTTTATTATTAGGAAAAGCAGAAATGACCGACTCAATCTCACGTAGAGTTATATGAGCCTCCAGCACGTCCGCTGAGTTTGTCGCCAGACTTGGCAGATTTAGGTCACCAAAAAACCTCTCCATTTTTTCAACATCCAATTTTCCCTGCGATTGATAAACTTTGGCGTAAAAGGCTGCAAAGCTGTCATTAATTTTATCCGGGTCTGTGAGAAGAGTCCCATCTTTGAGCTTGATACTATGTATTGCTCTCGAGGCCTGCGACTGTTTAAGCTGCCGAGCTAGTAGTTTATGTGGCTTGTCGCCCAGCTCGAACCATCTTTGTTTAACTTGTGTCAACAATTTAGATACATCTCTTGATAAAATAGAGTTGTATTCATAACGCAAAGCTGTTATTCTCGTTAACATGTCTGAACTCTGTTGAACTTTGTATGAGGTGTCTAGACTAGTCAACAGGTCATCTATTTCTTTCAACCTCAACTTAGACTCCTTGTTTTTCGCCGCTTCGTATGATACAATACATCCCCTGATGACCACCTTAATAGCTTCCCAAAGTGTTGAGTCATCTACATCACCTGTATCATTAGAACTCAAGTATAATTTGATTTCATTTGAGATGTAGGAGCAAAATTCCTTATCCTTTAGCAAAGTGTTGTTTAGGCGCCAGTTGTTCCTACACTTCACGCTATCTAATTTAAGATTCAAACATATTGGTGCATGATCTGATATGTGAATATTATGGTATTTACACCCTGATACCGATGACAACAGTCTAGCGTCCAGCAGGAAGTAGTCAATCCTAGAATAGGATTTATGAACTGCAGAAAAGAATGAATAATCTCTTCCGCTAGGATTTAGCAGTCTCCAGATGTCTACCAAATTGTGGGAATTCAACAAGTTTTTGAGAGTCTCTCCGCTTTTAGATATAACAGATCTAGGGCGTTGTCTATCTAAGACTGGATCTAAGGTTAAATTGAAGTCCCCTCCAATGATCATATTAGAACTGATAAAATCCGACACTGCATTAAAAAGGTCCCGAAAAAAAATAGGATCGTCAAAATTGGGTCCATATACGTTTATTTATGTTACTGGTATTGAGTTTAGCAGCCCACATACGATCATACATATCTTCCTCTAGGATCCGAAATTATCTGATTATGGGTGAATGGTATATTTTTCTTTACCAATATTGCAACCCCCCTAGTTTTTGTGCTGAAGTTCGACTGGTATACATGAGAAGCCCATGAGGGGTTGAGGACTTTAGCTGCTGTTTTCTTAAGGTGAGTTTCCTGAAGAAAACAAATGTCAGCTTTCAAAGCAGGGAGGTGCGCATACACTTTGCCTCTCTTCAGAGGACTATTTATCCCTCGAACATTCCAGCTGATAAAATTAACCCCGCCCTTGTGATGCTTATATGGGCCTGCTAACATTTGTTTGTGTGTAATTTATTAACTTGTAGTTGTATGACTGTGAAGTTATCTCCAAAATATACAAAATAAACTGATGTGCAAAAAACACCCCTCCCACCCAAATGCCTAATCCCACCCAGCCCCCAACCTAACTGAACCCCACCAGGAGCAAAGTCTCCAATCCCCCAACTTAAAGCCAGACCTATCAGTCCATAAAGGGCCGAACTAGTAACATAGCTTCCCATCTTCCCAACCAAAACCACCAACTCAACACAATAAACAGCTTTAAAATAGCTGAATATAATGATTTCACCCAGTAATTTAAGCTATTAATTACTCTTTACATTACTCATGTTCAGATGTATTGATAAAGATATTGTCCAACCTGTTTAGTTCAGTCCCAAGCCGTTACCTCACGTTTCAGAAAATTGTCCGCATCTTCTGGAGTGTCGAACACAACGGTGTTACTGTTCACGGTGACCACAAACTTAGCAGGATACCGAAAGCCATACCGAATCCCGTTGGATCTGCATTTCTCCCTGATGACCTGAAACGTCTGACGCTTCTTCATCACCGTCGAGGTGAAGTCAGGGAAGATGAACACCAGGCGCCCGTCATACTCAAGAGAGCCCTTTTCCCTCGCCAGCCGTAGTACTCGCTCTTTCTCCTGGAAATAGTGCAGCTTAACGATGGTGGCCCTCGTCTTTCCATCCTTCGCCTGCGTCAGACTCCGATGCGCCCCATCCATTTCAATTGGCCGGGTGAAGTTGTCTTCTCCTAGCAGTTGCGGTAGTAGCTTGATGACGAAATCCAGCGGTTTACCGTTCTCCGCTCTTTCAGGTATGCCTACAATACGAATATTCTGCCGACGTGAGCGCGCCTCCAGGTCTTCCAGCTTAGCCTGCTGCTGAGAGCATTGAGCGGCTAAGCTAACATACTTCTTCTCCAGCTCTGATTCGGCTATGGCCTCAGTAGATGCCACACGGTCACAAATATCAGATATTGCTGCCCTGAGGTTGGATATTGAACTGTTGAGCTCAATAAATCTCACGTCGACCGCGCCACTCAACTTGTTAATAGCCACCAGGACATCTTCATTAGTTGTCGAAGGGTTCAAAGGGCTATTGCTAGCTCCTCCAACACGTGCTAGCTTCGTTTGGTTGTCTAAAATGTCATCCCCTGAGCCTTTATCTTTTTTAGTATTCCTCTGTGTCGTCATCTTGCAGTCCTTTACTCTGTGAGTCAATCCACCAGAGTATTAAAAGTATTTAGGATGAAAAATAGTGAAGTTGAGTCGGAGCTTCCTCAAAACACGTCTACTCCATCTTGAGACCAAACCACGCCCCCACTATGACATATTTACAGTTGTGCGACAGCATCACATGAATCTCTTGTAAGTGTGTGTGTGTGTGTAGGTGTGTATAGGTTTAGTTATGACATTTATCTTAGTTTGAGTTGTGTGTTTTTACAAGTTTTGGCAGTTTTTGTTGTTTTTGTTCTTTGCTCCTCTTCACAAAACAGTTTTGCTACAAAGTTACAAAAACCAGCCACCTCCAGCAAGAATCACCAAATGAGCCTGACGCGTCCTGCGGTGATGTGAGCGATTGGTTATAAATGCAGCCAGCATTGTGGTACCAAAAGAGGAGAATCAAAACCCAGTAGTGTTGTCGCAGAGTGTCTCTCGGTCAAAATGCAGCAGCTGGCTGGTTGCACAGGACGTCTGTCATTAGTGCAGCACAACCTCGGGCTGACGTACCCTTAAGCTTGGCTCACCCTCTGCGTTTTCAGCCACTGTAAACAACCAGTACATGTCACACACTGTGTGAGCTCAAGGTCCTAAATCTTGATAGTAACTCATGGTACACGACACAGTGGGTGATGATAATCGCTGGACTGTACAACTTTTTACAGCAGGACAGTCAAGTCTGTAGCAGAATGATGTAAGAAAAGTTGGACAATGTTTTAGCTGTTGTTAAAAGGAGGCATCAGACTTAATTTATCCATAAATAAAAGATTAAACTAAAACTAACAGGAAGGGAATAATATTTAAATTACACGAATTATTCACTCATTTATCAGCGCTCAACAACTGGAGACTAAATGTGTTCATTACAGCCTGGAATTATAATCTTTACATTTAAAATAGACCAAGTTCAATCTCGGATGATTGCATTACAAAATAAATGAAGTAAAAACAAACAGTAATCAACACAACAAAACTAAAATCAACACTTATAAAATTGTGACTTATATCCTGAGTTTTGACATTAATGAATCACGTCAGACCAACTGAACCTGCGTTTTATATTGAGGATAACACGAGCAAAAGTCATCTTTCATGATCCAAAGGAATATTTTGATTAAAAATGATCTTGCATGAGAATCTTGTGATCAGCCTGCGTGATGAGAAATGTTTTAGGTTTACCCATGCAAACATTTGGACAGTTTAGGCTATTTTAATAAGATTTTCTTTTTAGAATTTAAATCCAAAGGATGTTCATAATTCTGCCAGATGAGCAGATTAGATTAAGGAAGGATCAGATTACAGATGAGCATTTATTTATCAACTTGCATCAGTTTAGTTTCATAGCCTGATCAAACTTTGCTTCTTCCATCTCCTCGAGGGAGACTTTGAGTTGCTTTACTGGGTCGAGGTTGTGTGACCAGTTGTCCCTCCATCTTTTTTTAATGACCAGAATGGTTTCTCGGACATCAGCAGAACCATGGAGAGGCCAAAGCTTAATCCTCCAAACCCACTGATGATCAGTGGGCAGCATATTTATTTTCAGTGTATTTTATTTTGGTCTAAAACTCTTAGGCTGCTGGAATCAGGAGTTGGAAAGTTACGCAGCACCTATGAGCGTTTCTATTTGGACTTATTTTTTTTAAGTTACACACAGTTCAGCTTTTCTAAGATTGCTGAACTTTACAAAACAAATCTAGACAAACTTTAGGCTTTAGAAACTTATGTAAAACAGAACAAGACAAAGAAACCAGGACAGAAGACAAAGAGAAACTGAGCAAAAAGCAAAGTTTTTTTTCCATCCATCCATCCATTGTCTTCCGCTTATCCGGGGTCGGGTCGCGGGGGTAGCAGCCTAAGTAGGGAGGCCCAGACTTCCCTCTCCCCAGCCACTTGGAGCAGCTCCTCTGGGGGAATCCCAAGGCGTTCCCAGGCCAGCCGAGAAACATAGTCCCTCCAGCGTGTCCTGGGTCTTCCTCTGGGTCTCCTCCCGGTGGGACATGCCCGGAACACCTCACCAGGGAGGCGTCCAGGAGGCATCCTAACCAGATGCCCGAGCCACCTCAACTGGCTCCTCTCGATGTGGAGAAGCAGCGGCTCTACTCCGAGTCCCTCCCGGATGACTGAGCTTCTCACCCTATCTCTAAGGGAGAGTCCAGACACCCTGCGGAGAAAACTCATTTCAGCCGCTTGTATCCGAGATCTCGTTCTTTCGGTCACAACCCAAAGCTCATGACCATAGATGAGGGTGGGAACGTAGATCGATCGGTAAATTGAGAGCTTTGCCTTTCGACTCAGCTCTCTCTTCACCACGACAGACCGGTACAGCGCCCGCTTCACTGCGGATGCTGCACCTATCCGCCTATCGATCTCACGCTCCAGTTTTCCCTCATTCGTGAACAAGACCCGAGATACTTAAACTCCTCCACTTGGGGCAGGACCTCCTCCCCGACCCGGAGAGGGCATGCTACCCTTTTCCGGCTCAAGACCATGGCCTCGGATTTGGAGGAACTGATCCTCATCCCGGCCGCATCACACTCGGCTGCAAACCGCTCCAGTGAAAGCTGTAGATCACGACCTGATGAAGCCAATAGGACCACATCATCTGCAAAAAACAGAGAAGCGATTCTAAGGCCACCAAAACGGATCCTCTCAACACCTTGGCTGCACCTAGAAATTCTGTCCATAAAAGTTATGAACAGAATAGGTGACAAAGGGCAACCTTGGCGGAGTCCAACTCTCACTGGAAATGAGCCTGACTTACTGCCGGCAATGCGGACCAAGCTCTGACCCAAAGTTTTTTTTTCTAGTTTTATTAAAAGGGACGAGATGTCAAATCACTGTCTGTGTCAGCCACTTAGGATTTTGACAAGCTCAGGACTCCGAACATCGACACAGACGGGGCATATCTTTTTCCTGGTCAACAGAGGTTCTGTCAGCACAATCACAAGAATGGACGCATAAATTAACATTCAAAAGATTTCACAACAAAAAGAACAGATTTCATCTCTGTATAAATATTTTTTTTTGTCTTAAAAAAACGTCAGAACACTCTGTTGATAAGATATTCAGAGTTTGTGAAGCTTCTGATAGCAACAATACATGACCATTCTTTCATAAATGAATAACGTTTTACACAAAGCAGTTGCTGGAAGGATTAGTGAAGGTCAGAGGTCATAAAAGAAGAGGTCCCTTCATGCTACAATATGTCTCAAAGATCTGACAAAGATATCAGTCGATAAATAAAAATGAATCTAAGCACTGGAGTTGATGTTCTAATTATGTTCAGGAATTAATTAAGAGGGAGCAGAATGAGTAAAGAGAGAAGCTGGTGGTGAACCCATCACACCAGTGGACCACAGATTAAAGTTCATGACCAAAAGTTTTATTTTGATTTATTTAATCAACAGTTTAATTTATGTGGCTACTTAACAGCTCAGAAACATAACAGTAGCAGGTTGACTTCATACGCAAATTGCACCTGTTTTTAAATAGTTTATTTATTTATTATTCGTAGTCTGCCAGAAGGCGTCTCACACATGATTTAAAGTACTTTGTATTCTCTAGACTCTCTCATACCACCAGTATTTAGCAAATAATCAGCACTTTTTGTAACTCAGTGATTACTCTGTACATACACAGTACTCTCTAGTAGTGCATATGTGTCAAACTCAAGGCCCAGGGCCCAAATATGGTCCTTGTTAACATCTTATCTGGCCCCCAATATATTTTAAAAGTGAAATACTTTATTCGCTTCCTATTTTACTTTAAAACTGCAATTTAGTGCAGACTTTTCATTGTAGATTTTTCAATTTTGATGAAGAAAAAGCAAGAAAAAAATGTAAAATTCTCTGTTGAGGAGCCTGCAACCAAGAAAAGATGTCCAGTATCTGACTGGAGTTAGTGTGGTGACTGAATCTGGTCCTTGGTCTATAAGTTTTTAATTTTGGCCCTCCTCTTTAGTAAATGAGTTTGACAGCCCTACTTGCTTTACAGTTCTTTGCCAGATTGTTTATTAACCTTCAAACATCTTGCTTTTTGCTTGTTGTTGTAGTCCATCCATCCATCCATTATCTTTACCGGTTTCTTCCATTTTGGGTCACGGGGGTCACCGGTGCCCATGTCCAGCAATGCGAGGGGCGGGGTACACCCTGGATGGGTCGCAAGTCCATCACAGGGCCTCGTTGTTCTAGTCATCAAACTGAAAAATCTGAATTCTGAAAATTGCCATTTTTGTGATTTTAACTGGCCCATCCACTAAACATGACTGTGTGAACAACATCTGGACATAATCTCTTAGACACTTTCATGTTCACTTGTGGAGAAACAAAATCCTTGTTTACATAGTGATAATTCTATATTGAATCATATTACAGTAATAACTTTTTATTCTGTACATCAAGTGAAATTTTACAAGTGTGAATTTTGGGTGGCTTTTTTTTATTGTTCCTTGTCATGGAGCAAAAGTGGAGAATTGGAAACACCCTTTGTTTGTCTGTCCATCCATGCATGCTGTGAGGTTACATCTAATCATAAGAAAGTTTCCTTTGAAAATTTGTTGCCATGTCAAAATCAAAGATGGCCACCACTATGTATGTATATATGTG
>JBBPBX010016200.1:0-33630 GCA_038048925.1 Garcialebias charrua | reverse complement strand
GATTAGCCTGGCCCTCGCCTTCCTGCACAGCTCCGCTCAATTCTCATTTCCCTTCACTGCACAGTCTGGGATTCCTCCCATAGACAACGATTTCTCCGGCCGATTTTTGACCGGACCAATCAGAGAGCAGAAGGCGGAGTTTTGAACGACGTCGACTGACGTCGTCATTCAAAATGGCTGCCGCCACGAAGGAATTTTCAATAAAACAAGGTAAAAAACTATTATTTCTCTGCTGAGAAAAAATATATTTCATAGCTGACGTTATATCAGAAGTGTTCCTGAGCAATCAGAGAGCAGAAGGCGGAGTTTTGAACGATGTCGACTGACGTCGTCATTCAAAATGGCTGCCGCCACGAACGAATTTTCATCAAAACAAGGTAAAAAACTATTATTTCTCTGCTGAGAAAAAATATATTTCATAGCTGACGTTATATCAGAAGTGTTCCTGAGCTTAACAGTTCCTAAATCAATTCACGAAATGGTCAAATCTGCTGGATATTAAATAGTTTCGGTTTGATATTTTCCAAACAGCCTCGGGTGCGCTACGAAAATAAATGATAAAAAATCGAATTTTATCTCAAATGTTTCATCTAGGCCAACAGTCAGTAAATTAAAGACATATAATTACACACTGGTGGCAGAAAAAATATCCACCGAGTGGTTTCTGAGCAATTTATCTGATAGCCTGGACCTCGCCAGGCTAAACTAACAAAACTCTGCCTCCTGTTCTCTGATTGGTCCATTCAAAAATCTCCAGGAGAAATCGTTGTCTATGGCAGAGATGCCAGACCCTAGTCCAAAGCGAAGTGAAGGACAAGGGTCTGGTTTAAACCAGGCTACTTCCTGATGCAACCACTCACCACTGAGCTACAACATGTGTGGAACAGAGGGCTGCCTTCTAGGGCACCCGGGGGAGCAGCTGGGTTTTTTAAAGGGCCCTACAATCTCCATCCAAAGCAGTGAAATGAGCTCTCATTGATGTAGTTGAATGACAAAAAATGCATCATTTTGTTCTCAGAGCAGCTTCGCCTGACGTTCTCAACACAAACTTTTTTATTGCAGGTGTACACACCAAGGATTGTGTGATTGTCAGAAGTTTGGTTCATTGCTGACTCCAGTTATCGCACTCATCACTGTGAGCTTTACGTAAAATCTGGCTGGTCATCTCTCAGCACTCGCAGATACACTCACTGGATATCCTTCATCTACAAGACCCTCCTAAACCTAGTCCCGTCATACCTCACCTCCTTAATACAAACATCACACAGTCATTACTCCCTGCGCTCTAACGATTTAGTCCTCCTGTCAGTTCCTCCTGTCAGAACTGAACTAGGAAAAAGAGCGTTCAGCTTCGCCGTCCCCTCAGCCTGGAACAACTTACAGAAAGATCTGAAACTATCAACATTCATCTCTCCTGGATCCTTTATGTCAACCGTAGTAGAAAATGTCATCAAGAAACTTGACCATTGCAGATGTTTCTAACCACTACTTATCCAATATACATGTCATTGTTGTTTTTTTTGTCTGCTTGTTTTGTATATAATGTATATAGAAATCTGTCATATCCTGTTGGTTTTGAACTGTCAACATCTGTTTACTGTGATTGTAGTTTTCTTTATTTTCTTTTTGATAAGTGCAAATGCCTATTGCCAATGTGACGTGTGCTGCTGACCACTTGACCAGGTCACCCTTGTAAAAGAGATCTCGATCTCAACGGGCTCTACCTGGTTAAATAAAGGTGATTGATTGATTGATTGATTGATTGTGGGCATGTTCGTCAATGCATAAATGTGCTCTGACCTTCATCTGTATGACTCTTCAAACACACTGCATTACTCAAATAGTCTGCTGTCAATGAGGTGCTTTCTTCATGATAGATTTGTGGGCAAAAAGCATGTAGGGCCTGAGTGGAGATTCTTATGCCTGTTACCCACTGCCCCCTTTGTCGAGCGGCCGAAGCGGCCGGATAACACCGGTTTACATTCAAAGTCTATGGAGGAGACGCGTCGAGTCACGGCGAACAAGGAAGCGGCGCGATTCAAGTGATCGAAGCGGCGCGGGGGCAGCCTGCACACGCACGCGCGCGTCGCCGTCGAGCCGCCGACGTCCCAAATGTTGATCTCTGGCGGCTCGACGCATCCGGCAAACAGTCGGGAGAGCCTCGCTATCTGATTACACAACCACAACGGGACTTTTTTCGGACTTTTTAAACTCACCGGATCGAGCCTCCAGGAATTGGAACCAAACTCCGGTAAGAAACGTGGCATTTTTACAGTTGCTGCTGACAGGCTGCTGTCCTCTCCAGTGTAGATCACCCCAAACATAAAAAAAAGTTTTAATCTCATCGAAGACCGTCGGAGGTGCAGTTAAAACAACAACTGAACCCGGAAAACAAGCCAGAGACCCCTCCCTCTGCTACCCCCTAGTGTACGTCATCAGACGGTGTTCAGTGGTTCAGTGGGACCGTGACCAGCGGCCAAAAGGGGACGGCAGGCGCGTTTCGAGTTGTGCAGTGGGTAACCGGCATTATGGGAAGAACGCCCCCCATGGTGATGTTTAGTGCAGTGGGAGGGGTTTCCCAGGAGCTCTGCATCTGTGTCTTGTGGGCTATAAAAGTTGTGCAAAAACCAACGTCCCACAACCACGTGACCGCGAGTCGACTGTTTGACTTTGGATGGAGTATGCTAGGCCCTAAAGGGCCTCAGTAAAGGGCCCCAGAGTGGAGCAAATGAGGGTGGAGGAAGATGTAGGTGCTTCCCCTTTTTTATGTTCTTTGGCGGCCTCCTGATCACAGGCTTGCCTTCTTGAACCCCTGCTCCACCACTACACACATTCTGTCTAGGTTTTATATTGCTTAAAAGTATATTTACCTCAGATGATTAGAGTGACCCTGAGGGTGGCAGAAGATTAATCTATGGTGACCAAGGCCACCATTGGTCACCCCCTGGCTCTGCCATTGCTCCTGGTCGTGGACAAAATTACTCTGTCCACTGACAAGGATCATTCATTCTGTGCTGCCTCGGACAATAAATAAATAAATAAACAAGTAAATAAAAAAAAAAACCTCTGTTCTTCTACACAGTGTAACTCCCACCCACTTGAATTAATTATACCCAAAACATTAAGGTTCACTTAAATCCAGTCCAGACAACTTAAAAAAAAATCTTCTTGAAAGCGACAAACATTCACTATCAACCCCCTCAGCAGAGGAGAACATCATCCTATCGCTTGTTTTTCTTATTCACTTGTTTTTCAGTTTTTCTTAAAAATTTTCCCGGCCCACAGAACTGCGTGAAATAAGTCATTTGTGTGAAACTCGTTAGGTGACTCATGCGTAAAGTTTATTTTAGGGATAGATAAAGCAATACAGTAGATTAGGGTAAATTACAAAACAGTGTTGAGTAAAATAAGAATTTTTTGGTTGTCTCTTTTTTCACTTGTCTCATGCAGTGAGTTTCTCGTTCTTATCTTGTCTTCTTTGAAACTTTTTCCTTTTCACTTGGTTTGCTTTTTTTCCATGGCAGAAAATTGTAGGACACCAAAGCTGTCAGGAGGTAAGTAGCCATGCCCGTGTATCCTCCGATTAAAAGACACAGCGGCTGCGCCAGCACAAACAGACAGAAGACGTTCATCGACGCTCCGTCATTTAGCTCCACCAGGTCGTCCTTCGAGGCTCTCGTCACTCCAAAGAAATACATCAACGCCACTGCGGGGTAAAAGGCCAGCTCCACCATGACGATGAAAAGGAAGCACCTCCCTCACGCACGACACTGGAATACCTTTAAAATGACGGCATACGGTTGGAAAGCTGTGTAAAGTCGGCTAAACAACGATTTCAGACAAACACACTCACCCAGGCTCGGTTTACACTGGTTTCCAGGCAGAATCCCTCTGAATGTAGGCGATGAGGAAAAACAATCTCAGACCTTTGATCCTTCATCATAAAAACCCTGTGAAACATTATCCACTTACTGAGCTTCTTATCAGGACGTTTGGCAGTTATTACCATCACTACAAAATGTGCAGCTTTTTAAAAAAAAATATTCAATTGGTAAGAAACCCTTTTATTAAAATTTTGCAATTGATAAAACTAATTAGACCCTGCTTTCTTGTGTGACAGCTTTCCTCAACCGTTGTGTCAAAGTGCCCTTCACTCCTCAGCACAAAGTGTCATTAAATGATTAAACTGTGAAAACCAGAGCTGAATATAAAGAGTGTGAACCTTATTTAATCTTGTATAACTTACATACTGAGTGTATATCATTTGAAATATGTTACTTGTGTTACGACTGCAGTGGCCTTTGCCTCTTTTTCCTGGTATGGTTCTGGAGACAGGCCTTCTGCAGGTGTTTCGTGTTGCCCTGATTGGTGCACTTCTGTTATTTAAGCTGCCATGCATGCAGCAGAAGGGAGGCTTTTCCCTTCCTCCTCCTCAGAACACCTTCTGGATTGGTTTGTACCTTATGGTTGGGGTTTGTTAGGTTTGTTTTGCATTTATCCATTAAGGCTACATTTCAGGTATTGAATCTTTTTTCAGGGTTTTGCTCTATAATTTCTACCTGGAGAGACTCAAATAACAAGAGAGAAGAATACAAATAAAAGGTTTTATTGATTAGGGTTTCTTTGGTGCTCGGGCCCCGGCGGAGGGCATGCATGCCGGACCGCTGAGGGCTTGAATGTCCGGCATAGGGAGATAGATTATGGATATCTACCCCCCCGGGACCCGAACCCGGTGGCGAAGTCGGGGATCGTAGTCATCCAACTTATCCCACCGGTACGTGTATGTCGTTCATCCATCGGTCGTTGGTTCCGGTTAACCCTGAGACAAACCCCATCGCAGAACTCCCATCCTGAGCAAGCATGAAGCGACAGTGGGAAGGAAAAACTCCCTCGTGAGGAAGAAACCTCCAGCAGAACCAGGCTCAGGACAAGCGGCCATCTGCCTTGACCGGCTGGGTTTCAGGGAACAGGAAGCAGGAACGTACACAGTCGTAGGACCAGGACGTAGGCGAGCAGGATATTCCCTGGAGGCGTAGTCGGGATGAAGAATAGGGGAGAACTGAGGATCTTGAAACCCCGGGTGGAGATGGGGAGGTGGAGGGACGCGACCAGTCTGGCAACGGGCAAAAAGGAAGAGCTGAGGAAGGGACGGCCATATATCCGGATGGACAGTGATGAGAGACTTGATGCAGCTGGGGTGAGTCTGCCATTTTGAATTTTCGTCTTCGACTTCATTTAATAAATACCATTTTTATTTAATCAGAAAATCCTTGTGTGGTCTCCTTTAATGTTACCCCACCAAATGAGCCTGGTGGACGTAACACTTGGAAGTGTTAAAACATAAATGTGACTGGCCACAGCAAAACCAGGAACAAGTCTCCCCTGGGTCATTTTGAGTTATTTACACACTGGCGGTTCTACACACGGCCCGCACGGGCCCGTGCCCGTGTATGATGGACCCTGGCCCGCCCTGTGGCCCGCCCTCCGAGCAGAAGCGGAACCAATGCTCATGGCACATACCGATACCCATAGATATCATATATAGAACGTCTATGCCGATACCAGCCTTGTTTACGTATCGATCCAACCCATGATGCACGTTGGCTTCAAACTATGGGATGGATTTCCTGAACGGAGGCGTGTCTCATGAACCCAGAGTAACAAGACCCGCCTCACATTCAGGAAATCCAGTTCATAGTTTGCAACCAGCTACAAGCGTGAGGGCTGACTGAGTACTCTGTTGGTGTAAGAGGGGGTGAAGAGACGACACAGGAGACAGGCTGCAGAACTTCACCTTTTAATCACATCTTACTAAACTGGCTGCTTTATATACCCACATAACATCCGGTCCTCTGGACCTTTCACAATAAAAGCATCCTGTAATACATTCGGTCCACTGGGTGTGAGTAGAGCCCCCTAGTGGTCCACCACACACGCCCCCCCAGAACACCCAGTAAGGTCCATCACTAGTCCCGCATTTTAGGTTTGATCAAACGACCAGAACGGCTGAACCTGGGCCCTGCAGAACCAGTCTGATGAAGTGGAGGGCTACGAGGAGGGTCTGCAGAAGATTCGGGCTCCAATGGACGTTGAGAGTTTCCGGAAGAAGGACCGCCGTCCGTTAATAATGTGGATGGAGGTCTGCCTCTGCGAGGAGCTTGGGCCGTAACAACCTGATCATCTGACATAACATGAGCTGGTTTAAGCCTATCAATACAGACAGTCTCAGTACGACCCCCTAAATCCAAAATGAAATGTTTCGGACCCGGTTGAAGAACTCGAAACGGTCCATCATACAAAGGCTGTAGTGGTGTCCTGTGTGCATTGTGTTTGACAAAAACAAATTTAGAGGACTCCAGACTCTTAGGGACAAATGACTGCGGTAAATAATGGTGTACCGGACCGGGGACACGAAAAGGGGCCTCCTGGGGTGAAAGATGGAGCAACGGTGGAGGGAACTGTGGTGAGGGTACCTCAGGTAAAAACTCACCGGGGACGCGCACAGGCTGACCGTAAACCATTTCAGCCGGGGAAGAGCTCAGGTCTTCTTTGGTTGCGGTACGCAACCCCAACAAAACCCAAGGAAGGCGGTCAATCCAGTTGTCACCGGTCAGTGCAGCACGAAGTGCAGCTTTCAATGACCTGTGAAACCGTTCACACAAACCATTAGCTTGGGGGTTGTAAGCGGTGGTCCTGTGAACGTTAGTCCCCAGACCCTTGGCCATGGTAGACCAAAGCTCCGAAACAAACTGCGGGCCCCTGTCCGATGTAATGTCTGAAGGGGGGCCGAAACGTGCAACCCAGGTAGACAAAAAGGCCCGGGCCACCACTGCAGATGTTGTGGACGTCAGAGGAACCACCTCTGGCCACCTGGTGGTCCGGTCTATCATAGTCAGCAGATGAGTAAAACCCTGTGATGGAGGCAGAGGGCCTACTAGGTCTACGTGCACATGATCAAACCGCCGACTTGGGATGGGGAAAGGTTCCAACGGTGCTTTGGTGTGTCTGTTAACCTTAGCACGCTGGCATGGGACACACGCTGCTGCCCACTCCTTAACCGCTTTACGCAGACCGGGCCAAACAAACTTTGAGCTGACCAGTTTCACAGAGGCTCTAACACCTGGGTGGGAAAGGGAATGTAAGGAGTCAAAAACGCGGCGTCGCCATGAAGCTGGAACCAGGGGGCGGGGCCTGCCTGTAGATACGTCACAGAGCAGGAGAGGACCTCCGTCATTCACCTGCCTTTCCTCCAACTCGAGGCCTGTGGGGCCGGACTGGAGCTCGAGTATTTCTGCATCGCTACGTTGGTCCGCAGCCATAGCAGAAAAATCGATGCCAACGTACACGGGAGCGATCAGCACCCGGGAGAGACAGTCAGCCACCACATTGGATTTTCCAGCCACATGCTGAATGTCTGTAGTAAATTCAGACACCGCTGCGAGGTGGCGTTGCTGGCGAGCAGACCAGGGGTCAGAAATTTTTGACATAGCAAACACCAGGGGTTTGTGGTCAACGTATGCAGTGAACTGGCGGCCTTCCAGGAAAAACCTGAAATGGCGTGTAGCCAGGTAAAGCGCCAGCAACTCTCTGTCAAAAACACTGTATTTCAGCTCATTGTCCCGCAGCGTACGGCTGAAAAATGCAAGCGGCTGCCAAACCCCGGAAACCTGCTGTTCTAACACAGCCCCCACCGCAACATCAGATGCGTCGGTTGTTAAAGCTATTTGCGCCGCTGGGGATGGATGGGCCAAAAGGGCAGCAGTGGCCAGTGCAGCTTTAGCATCACCAAATGCCTGTAGGCGTTCTGGTGTCCAGTCAACACTGTCGTTGGGCTTTTTCTTTTTCAGCGCTCCATAGAGCGGACGCAGCAGGTGTGCTGCCCTGGGGAGGAAACGGTTATAGAAGTTAACCATTCCCAAAAACTCTTGTAGCGCTTTAATAGACTGGGGCTGTGGGAAATCTGACACCGCCTGCACTTTGTTTGGTAACGGGACGGCACCACTTGCGGAAATGCGGTGGCCCAAAAAGTCAATGACTGGCAGCCCAAACTGGCATTTCGCTGTATTTACAATCAGGCCATGTGCAGCCAGGCGCTGAAAAACCTCACGGAGGTGGGACATGTGCTGCTCAGCCGAGCTGCTAGCCACCAGGATGTCGTCCAAGTACACAAATACGAAGGACAGACCCCTTAGGACTGAATCCATCAACCGCTGAAATGTTTGTGCTGCACCTTTAAGACCAAAAGGCATGCGCAAAAACTCAAACAGGCCGAAAGGCGTGATAACAGCGGTCTTAGGGACATCTTCCACATGCACAGGAACCTGGTGGTATCCCCGTACTAAATCTACTTTAGAAAAAATGGAGGTCCCAGCCAGGTGCACTGAAAAATCCTGGATGTGGGGGATGGGGTAACGATCGTTCTCTGTGATGTTATTGAGGCGGCGGAAATCTCCACATGGCCGCCATTTGCCGTCTGCCTTGGGCACCATGTGGAGGGGGGAGGCCCACGGACTGTTTGAGCGCTGCACGATGCCTAAACGCTCCATGTTAGCAAACTCTTCCTGTGCTATTGCTAGCTTAGTAGCATCGAGGCGGCGTGCACGTGCGAACACCGGGGGCCCCTTTGTGGGAATATAATGTTCGACCCCATGTTTTGTGTTTGTGGTTGCAAAATCAGGAACAGTCAGCGAGGGAAACTCAGACAATAAACGCTGAAACACATTACCCGAAGCTAAAAAGTTAGCATGCATTAAAGGCCCAGCTCCTCGCGTCTTACAAGGCAGTGACGAAAAAGACACAGCGTCGATCAAACGTCTGTTAGCAATGTCAACAAGGAGCCCGTGAGCACAAAGAAAATCAGCCCCTAAAATAGGGACCGAGCTAGCAGCTACCACAAAGTTCCACCGGAAGTCTCGTTCATGGAAACGCACAGTCACCAACCTTTCGCCAAACGTCTTGACGGGAGAGCCATTCGCCGCGGTCAGCTGTGGCCCGCAGCCTTCAGCCAACCTGTCGGAGCCAGTCGGGGGGACGAGGCTTCTCTGCGACCCCGAGTCCACGAGGAACCGCCTCCCTGACTTCGAGTCCTCGATGAAAAGCAGCCTTTCCTTCTCGCCAACGGCTGCGACTGCTAGCGGCTGTTGGCGGTCTCGTTTCCCTGCGGCTTGAAGCTGCACGGCGGGACGCACCGTCGTGCTTTGGCGCCAAAACGCGCGTGGAAGAAACAAAGCGCGGGACCTGCCCGCCTGCGGCTAGTGACTCCCGCCACCACCGCTGGCTCCTCCGGCGCTGTGTGCGTCGCTCGAAACTCGGGCGCTGCTGGAGGTCCAGGGACCACCGCCTGTACCGCGAAGGTCCTCGCGGTTAGAATGATGCGGTCGGCTTCTTCGGCCAGCGAGCGGTAGTCCTTCTCCTGCAGAAACGGGGAATTGGCCAGGGCGGTTCGCACAGGGGCTGGAAGCTGGCGGAGGACGAGGTGGCGGAAGAGGAACTCGCAGTCGTCAGATCCCCGCAAGGACAACATGCTCTCCACGAGCTCGAGGGCTGTGCCGTCTCCCAAACCGGAGAAGGAAAATAGTTTCTCAGCGCGCTCCGCCTCTGAGAGTGTGTAGCGCCGCAGAAGAAGCTTCTTGAGGGCGTCGTACTTTTCTTGTGCAGGAGGGTTTCGTAGTAGGCTCATCACCCGCTGGGTTGTCAGCGGATCCAGCGAAGCAACCACATGGTGGTATTTGGTGTCGTCAACAGAAATCCCGCGAAGAGCAAACTGTGATTCGATGTGCGCGAACCACGACTCAGGCGCGTGCAGCCAGAAGTCCGGGATTTTAACGGCCACCGAAAAAGCGAGCGGGGCCGCCTGTGTAGATTCCACAGCCGTGGACAGCTGAAAAGAGCTGGCTGAAGCGTCAGGTGTCGACATATTCAGTTCACGTAGGTCACCAGTGTAAGAGGGGGTGAAGAGACGACACAGGAGACAGGCTGCAGAACTTCACCTTTTAATCACATCTTACTAAACTGGCGGGAACCCGCCCAACACTGCTTTATATACCCACATAACATCCGGTCCTCTGGACCTTTCACAATAAAAGCATCCTGTAATACATTCGGTCCACTGGGTGTGAGTAGAGCCCCCTAGTGGTCCACCACATTGGGTTTGTTTTGGCATCGTTTTGAAAGAGCGGGTTGTTTGTTTATGGATTGTTTACATGGAGCTGGTCACGTAATGGATTGTTTACATGGAGCTGGACACGTTATGGATTGTTTACGCTGGACGCTTGTTTCTGTCGCAAGATCGGACAACACTGGTGAGTCACGTAGCATCTTAGCTAGCAGCTAGCCGACTTTTCATCGTAACATGTGCGTTGTGTGGAAATATTACACTCAACACCGCAAGACAACAACGTTCAATGTTTGCAGAGCTATATGAACACATCTGCGTCACATTAAACCGTGGTCAAGTTAGTTTTACGCCGGCCGGACATTCCATCGAGCTCAGGGCTTCAGCCAGCGGTGTGTTTTTCTTTTTCATGCCGGATTGGGCATTCTGATTACGGCAGCTGTTTCAGCTTCTGCCTGGGAGCTCCGTGGCTTCGCATCATATCATAATACAGCTACAATATAAAGCATGTAAAACACTAAAAACAGGAACATGTCTGTGTTGGTTTATGCCAAGAACTTAGCAGATGTAAAGCTATTTAATATTTTATTTTATTTATTTATTCATTCATTTAAAAGAGACAAAATAAAACATTCATCTGAATGAAAAGAGTGCAGAAAGAAGAAAAAAATCTTATATCACCCCATTATTTAAAAGAATATATAAAATAACTTTAAATAACTTTAAACAAACAACCACTTAACTCCATATCTGTAAAATTAACTGAATTATAACCATTTTTGAGTTTGGCTTATTTCAATTGCCTGCTGCAGCCATCTTCAATTCAAATATATCCAAAAGTTAATCAGCAGTAAAGAAACATCCGTTTATTATTTCTTGAAAGATTTTTCAAAATCTGTCCAGAGGGTCATGAGATATTTTGCTAACAGACCAACACCATGGATGTACTTTAAAAGTCAACCAGTCGTAGAGAGCCATTCAGTGATTATTTCTTGAAAGTTTAATCAAAATCTGTTCAGTTGTTCATAAGATATTTTGCTAACAGACAGATGCAGAATACAAACATAATTTGATGATTTCTGGCAAACCAGTTTGCCAGAAATCATGATGCCAGAAATCATGAAATTCTACGATTTTGTATTCATCAAAATCGCAGAATACAGTTGCTGTGATAGTAGGGCAGCCAATGTTGTTACCTGTATATAATTTTGGACTGAGAAACTGAACCAAGACTTCATCTAACAGTTAAGTAAGATTTCGAATCTGTCTTTGTTGAAGTTCATCTCGGAGAAAAAGACAGATTCGAAATCTTACTTGACTCTTATTTTTTTAAAGCAGTGATTAACCATTGTAACCAAAGAAAATAGTTTAAAAAATCAAATGAGAAAAATATAAATCATTTTACACAGTATTTGTATTGACTGAATAAAATATATTAATAAGCAAATAAAATGATAATGAAAATAACTGTTAGGTGAAGTCTTGGTTCAGTTTCTCAGTCCAAAATTATATACAGGTAACAACGTTCATCTGATGAACGTGCCCCTCTGACAAAACCTCTGGCCCCAGCTTGGCCCCACCAGTACAACTGGTCTAGAACCGCCACTGTATTTACAGAATCTGAAAGTGTGGGTTCTAAGCTATCTGATGATGCCAAACACATGGCACTCAAAAAAAAAATGAAGAAGATACAACCATTACAATGTTGGCAATCTGCAAATAAGATTAGGGAGAAAACAGGCCTCAAAGTTTTAGAAGAAAGTCCCCATTCCTGAAGTCTTACCTGGGGGTGTTAACAATTGCTGTTCATTTACATTAATTTGCCTTAACCCCAACCCCCAGCACTGACTGTCAACACAGACTCTGCCTAGGAAGGCTTTCAAATCTGCATATTATTGGCTGAAACCAATAACAAGCAGTGGGAAAAGCTCAGAAACCTGCCAAACCAAGACTGCATGTTAATCAGCGGGTGGTTTCCACACCCCCGATATGCAAATCTCGGCCGGCTCATTTTTACTCTGAATACAAGCTGAATTCTAACACAAAGTTTATCAGTTTAAACACTTCTAAAGTGTTTTTTAAAGCATGGGGTGGTTTCTTCACGACTTCAACTAGTATATTTTGCAAAAAAACGATTTTCACTATTTTCTCAGAACTTGAAGCTTTTATTGATTTTTTTCAGTTTGAGTATGAGAGACTTGTTCCTGCTTTTCCCGTGGCCTGTCACAAATTTGGATTTCTATATGAAATAAATGTTTGTCATCCTGCTCCAGTTTTATTTTTTTAATGTGAAAAGAAAACTCAACTTTAAAGAAGTGAACTGCAAGAGAAACAGTAAAAACTTACAGCTCCTACAGTATACATATCAATTAACTCCTTGTGTATTGTTTCGTGTAAGACAAAATGATACTGTGCAAAAGTTTTAGGTATGTGTGGAATGCAAATTAAAACTGCCTTTTTAAAGAGACTGCATTTGTATACTATCAGTGAATGAACAGAAGAGACGTTTAAATCAAATCTACATTTGTCCAATGTTTTTCTCTAAAACAGCCTCAGATTGTCAGTTTTTGAAGGAACTCTAGATGGTTCAGAACATCTTGGAGAACCAAAGATCTCTTGTTGATGTTTGTGGCTCAGAATCTTCTGGTCCTTCCATTAATCCTACTTGATGTTGAAAAGAGGATTCTGTGAACGTCTTCATCACCTGTGAGACGCACTGATTTTATGCTGAAGGTGATGCTTCATGACACTGGCTGTGTAATTAGGCTTGTTGTCCTGCTGCAGAATAATCTGTGGCCCATCAGACACCTCCTGAATCATCTGACATGAATCTGCTTGCATTTCTCAACACGGAGGACACCATTTACCACATGACCAACTTTGTTCGCAGAAATGCAACCTCAGCCTTGTAAGGGACTTCCACTGTGTTTGGAAGTAAGGGTGCACAGGGTGCTGCAACCAGAGGACATACATGTCCAAATACCGTATTTTCCGCCATACACGTTGCACCGCCATACACGTCACATCAGTCCAATTATGTCCAATAAAGTGGAAAAATCCATAAACGTGTCGCACCGCTGTATACGTCACATCTATTATGCGTCACCGCTGACGTGACGCGTATGTTACGCGTCACCGCTGACAACCCGGAAATGTGGGCCGGTGTTTTGCCAAAAATGGATTGGCTGCCAAATGGCCACAGGAGCGTGCACGGAAGGACTTTAACAAGATTAAAACTTAAAAACAATTATTTGTTTGCTGAAAATTATAGTAAAGGTGTGTCTGAGCTGAACTTTTCCTTTAAAAATTAATGAAATGTTCAAATCAACTGGATTTAAAAGACTTTTGCTGTCTCAAGCATGCACCCGCATCGAGTAGAAACGGTGCATTTCTTAAAAATTTAACAAGATAAACATCTTAAAAATGTATTTATTTGCAGACATTCTAGCAAAGATATGTCTGAGCTGAACTTTTCCTTTAAAAATGAACGTACTGTAATGTTCAAATCAGCTGGATTTAAATAGTTTTGCTTTGTCGGCACTTCCAAACGTGCGCGCACAGCTAAAGAAAGACGCGCATTTCTTTAAAATTTAACAAGATAAACACCTTAAAAATATATTTGTTTGCTGAAAATTATAGCAAAGATGTGTCTCAGCTGAACTTTTCTTAATAAATGCACTTTGACGGTTAAAACATGGCAAATTGAAGCAGACAAAATAAAGCGGCTTTAAAATTACTACACGCTCACGTCACTTGCCCATAATGATGACAGAAACACCTATTTATTTATTTTTATTCAAACCCGTTGAATTCTTCATCCTCTGTGTCGCTGGTGAAGAGTTCTGCAAACTCCTGAGGTAACAGTAGTTCAGATCTCCAGAGAGCAGGAGGCCGTGCTGCGACAGAGTGAGTCCGAGCAGAGGAGGCTGCGGTTGGACACATGAGCTGAGAACGGTCGGTGGATTCTGGAAGTGTCAGAGCTCCAGGGATGAGGAGGCCGTGCTGCGACAGAGTGAGTCCAACCAGATGAGTTTGCTGTTGGACACATGAGCTGGGAATGCTCGGTGGACCCCAGCGGCCGAAAGTGGTACTGCTCCATTTTTTTCCGTCAGAATGAATGGAAACGGTCATATCTCAGCCAAAAATTGGTCTAAAAATATGGGGGAAAATCCATAAATATGTCGCTTCGCCGTATAAGTCGCAAGACATGCAAATTAGGCAAAAAACTATGACTTATAGGCCGAAAAGTACGGTACATAGATAAAGAAATAATATTAAATAAATAAAATAAGATTTTACTGATATTTAAAATAAAGTGTTCACAACACTTACATTTCCACATTTTGTTATGTTACAGCCTCATTCCAAATTGTATTAATTAATCTTTCCTCAAAATTCTGCACACAATATCCAATTATGATGATGATGTGAGGGAGGTGATCACAAACCCAATGGTCACGCTGTCAGAGCTCTGGCATTCCTCAGTGGAGAGAGGAGAACCTTCCAGAAGGAGAACCATCTCTGCAGCAATCCACCAATCCGGCCTGTATGGTAGAGTGGCTAGATGAAAGCTAGTCCTTAATAAAAGATAAATGGCAGCCCATCTGGAGTTTACCAAAACCTGACGGGCTCTCAGACCATGAAAAACAAAATTCTTTGGTCTGATGAGACAAAGATTGAACTCTTGAGTGTGAATACCAGGAGTCATGTTTGGAGGAAACCTGAAAGTTATGCACCATAACTCATGTTCCCTGAAGGAAGGGAACGAGGTGCAACACAATTGCTATGGGAATCAGCGCCTCCGTGCTGTTACCTGAAGTAATACACTCACGCCTTTACGGCTAGGGCGTCAGCGTTGCGCCAGAGGCCCCGCCCTCTGGATATTTAAGCGGCTGACGCCCGTCCATCTTTCTCTAAAATGCACTTCACCGAGCTTTCAGCATTGAAAGGGCCAGATGTGTTGCACCTCGTTCCCTTCCTTCAGGGAACATGAGTTATGGTGCATAACTTTCAGTTCCCTTTCAGTCGTTCTCTCGGTGCAACACAATTGCTATGGGAACGTAATTCATTCACGCCCTTGAAATGCTCAGCAAAATAATAATAATAATAATAATAATGAATTCAATTTATAATGCACTTTTCATTAATAAAAATCTCAAAGTGCTACAAAGTGTAACAAAGCAAAGATCAAAATAAAACAAGTGATAAAATCAAATAAAATCAATAATAATATCGACTAAGATCAAAGATAAAATCATGTGGATGCAGATTAGGCTTGCTTAAAAAATAAATAAAATAAAACAAGTGATAAAATCAAGTAAAATCAATAATGATATCAGGTAAGATCAAAGATAAAATCATGTGGAGGCAGAATAGGCTTGCTTAAAAAGAAAAGTCTTTATGCTGCTTTTAAAGTCAACCAGTGACTGTGGAGCTCTCAGGTCGTCAGGGAGGGAGTTCCACAGGCGGGGGGCAGCCACACAGAATGCTCGGTCTCCCATGGTCCTCAATTTGGTCCGAGGAATATGAAGGAAATTACTGTTCTGTGATCGTAGAGACCGGGTGGATGAATATGGTGCAAGAATGTCCTTTAGATAGTCAGGTGAAGTGCCGTGCAAGCATTGATGGGTAATGAGAGCAGTTTTGTACTGAATTCTGTAGGTGACAGGAAGCCAATGGAGGTTATGGAGAATGGGTGTAATATGTTCAAATTTACGAACTCTCAACAGAATCCTTGCTGCACTGTTTTGAATGTATTGAAGTTTCTGAAGGTTTTTGCCAGGGATACCAATAAACAGGGAGTTGCAGTAGTCGAGCCTGGAGGAGACAAAGGCATGGACGAGTTTCTCAGCATCAGGAAAAGTCAGAGATGGGCGAAGTCTGGAGATGTTTCGAAGATGGAAGAAGCAGGTTTTAAACAGATGCTTAATGTGATTTTCAAATGTAAGATGAGAGTCCATTTTTATTCCAAGATTTGTAACAGAGGTGGAGAGGGGGATGTCTTGACCAGAGAAGGAGATTGCTGTTAAAGTTGATGTTTGTATCTGGTGAGGGGTGCCAATCATTATGGCCTCAGTCTTAGACTGTGTTGGGGTAGTTACCCAAAATAAGTAATTAGTTACACATTACTAGTTACTTTTAAAAAAAGTAACTTATTACATTACTTAGTTACTCAGTTCTGAAAGTAACTTAGTTACATTACTTTCGGATTACTCTAATACCTGAGATTTAACCTGTATTAATTTTTATCTTTCAATAATGATATTAGAGATCTTTTTGACACTCATTTTTGATGAAAAAGTAAAACAGCAGTGCTACATAACAAGCACAATGCATATGTAAACGTGCCATTCAAAATGTAAAACTTCTGTTTTAAAAAAATAAAACAAAATAAAAAATAAAACATCTGAAATGTTTGTTTACAAGTTTGTTTACCTCAGCCTTTGTAGTGGTTGCCTGGCGGTGAAATTCAAGCCGAGCCTGCTTAAACGGTGGCGGCATCAAACTTGCACCATCCCTCTGCGGCTCTTTAGCAACTAGCTTAGCATTAGCGTGTTGTCTTTGTAAATGCTTGTAAAGATTTGACGTCGAGTTCGCAGCAGTAGACAGTGTCTTGTTGTGGCCCAGACATAGCTTGCACACTACTGTAATGTTCTTGTCCTTTCTCGTGACAAAAGAAAAATAATATGAATACTTCCATCCATAAAATGACATCGCCGTATGTCTATGTACCTTTATATGTCTATGTACGTTGACGTATGACGTTCCGACGTCATCGCGTACGTCTTTGTTTTCCCCACGTGACAGTCTGCTCCATAGATATCTATATATAATGTCTATGGTCTGCTCCGTCGTCCTCGTCCCACAACTCTTCTCCGAAAGGTAAAATAAAATAAATAAATAAAACTATTCTCCGAAAGGTCCTGATTGTAACGCAAGTAACGAATGTAAGGTTTTGTTAGTACAGTAACTGTAATATATTACAGGCATTTTCAAAGTAGTGCGTTACACTACTATGTTACTGAAAAATGTAATGTCATTACTGTAACGCGTTACTAAGTAACGCGTTACACCAACACTGGTCTTAGAGCAGTTTAATTGAAGAAAGTTCTGATTCATCCATGCCCTTATTTCCTCCAGGCAGGTAGAGAGGACAGTGAGTGAAGATGAAGATGGGGATGATGAGGATGCTCCAGTCCTGATGTAAAGCTGTGTATCGTCGGCATAGCAGTGAAAAGAAATGTTGAACTGATTAATAATTTGACCTAAAGGTAGCATGTAAAGGGAAAACAGCAGGGGCCCCAGAACTGACCCTTGAGGGACACCACAAGAGACACCGACTGTCTGGGAAGTGGCATTGCCAAGACTAACACATTCCAGCCTATTGGAGAGGAAAAATGCATGTGAGAACATCTGCCTTAATACGGCAGGCATTTCCCAGCCGCTCTCCACAAGGTATGTAGAGAGCACAGCCTAAGAAGAAAAATGCCACATGTAGAAACATCAGCCTGATGTTATCACTGGACACATAGATGAAAAACACCAGCTAGAGACAGCATAAGTGTCCTCTGCTATTGTGATTACTCATCATCTCCTTTTTCCCTAGAAATCTTGAGAAGCAGGAGGAAAAGAGCAAGGGACCTATTATGCCACTGGCAATCAGATGGCAATGTGGAGGTAAGAAACCCAGTTCAAGCACAGGGTAACCTTCCAGGTCCCCAGGGGAAAATTGTATGTACAAGGGGCACACACGAGTCCCTCATCTGCTTCTTGAACGGACAACTACTAGGACTGTCAAAGAGGCCCATCCTGATGTTGGAGAACTGTCAGAGGAGAGGGGAACCCTTCCACTGAAGCATCTCCCAAGTAAACATAAACACCAAGGGTGTCCCTTGTGTATGCTATTGTTGTTTGTTAGAGCAAAGACGATCAGGCCTTAGACCCTCAGCCAGTCCCCTTCAGTGGCCAGGCTGAAGGTTGCCACAGCTCCGGACGTGGGTGTAGAAGCTGTCTACGTGCCTGAGTCAGCAGGTCTCTGTAAGAAGGCAACTGACATGGTATCCCTGAACATTAAGAAGCAGAGGTCACATTGTGAGCTGGCTCCACATGGGAACGAGTCCACCGAGGTTCTTCCAAACCGTGACCAGATATGATCGACGACTCGTGGGTTCAGTCTTCATTCTGATTCCAAAAGAGACCCTCTTGAGAGGGCATTCGCTCTGTAACTCAGTTCACTCGGAACATGAGTCGCCCTGAGCGACAATAATCCTGGAGCGTACCATGTGAGCATCCTCTGTGTCAGGCTGAGGCGGGCTTGGGATCTTGTCCCCCCTTCCCAGTCAATGAAGGACACCGTGGTTTTGTTATCTGATTACACCAGGACGTGCTGTCCCGCAATCAGACCTTTGATTAGGAAGTATTTTGCTGACTGGAATACGGCCAACAACTCCAGGAAGTTGATGTACAATCTTGCTTCCTGCTCATTCCAGAGGCCTCGGGCATTCTGATTTCTGCAGACTGCCTCCCCATCCTGTTTCCGAGGTGTCCGTTGTGATGACCACACGGGATGACACCCTACCTTACGGGACCCCTTCTGTGAACACAGACAAGTCCCTCCAAGGTTCCAGGGCCCTCAGGCACTTTGAAATGATTCTAAACTTTCCTGTTCACCCAGACGGGGGCAGGTCGTTTTTGTTGGTTTAGCCATATATGCAGGGCCCGCATCTTCAGCAATGCGTGTGGCACACAGGGTATGGCTTCCGCCAAGAGGCCTAAAAGGCATTGGCACGTTTACAGGGGAATCCGTTGATTCAGTTTAAACTTTGCCAGGCAACGGCGAATCGAGGAAACACGTTCCTCTGAGAGCCATGCCCTGTACCGGATGGTGTAGACCTGCACTCCCATAAATACGGTAATCCGTGATGGGTCAGGTCACTCCTTTGTAGGTTTATGACAAAACCGAGTAACTCCAGGTGAGAGATCACCCTGCAAGAGTGTGACTGGGCCTGTATTCTGCTTCCGGCCAAAAACCAGGAGGTCATCCAGGTAGTTCATAATCCTGACTCCTTGATTCCTAAGAGGGGTCAGACATCCAGACATTTAGTAAACGTACGAGGAGCAGTCTTCAAACCAAAGGGTAAGGCTTTGCATTCATAAGCTTTCCCTTCGAAGGCAAACCAGAGGAATTTCCTGTGCCTCCTCCAGACGCCCACATGGAAATAGGCGTCTTTCAAATCCACTGTACATGCGTAGTCTCCAGGTCTCACGAACTGGGGGACCTGCCGCAGTGTCAACATTTTGAACTTGAAAAATCCTTGTTTTCTTGCCCAGAGTCCTGAGATCCAGGACCGGTCTCAGGGATTCATC
This sequence comes from Garcialebias charrua, assembly GCA_038048925.1. Classification (NCBI taxonomy): domain Eukaryota; kingdom Metazoa; phylum Chordata; class Actinopteri; order Cyprinodontiformes; family Rivulidae; genus Garcialebias; species Garcialebias charrua. Next base: position 14,150 of record JBBPBX010016200.1, on the reverse strand, counting down.
TCTTTTGGGCACCAGGAAGAGCTTGCTGCGCTGACTGGAGCATGGTTTGTGCTTTGGAACAATATTTATTACTCCTTTCTGCAGCATCGTTGACACTTCCTCCCTTAGCACGTGCGTGCGTGCTGGGTTAATGTCCGAACGCAGCATCCTCACAAAAAAAGGGGGGGTCCCTTGATGAACTGTAGCTTGAGCCCACAACGCATCCGTTGTGATGACACGTTCATTTGTCAGACACGCCCTCCAGGTCTGCGCATGCGCCATGAGCCTGGGAGGGATGTCTAGCTGCTGCTTGTCATGTTTGAGTGCGGGAGAGGTGGCCTTTGACCCCTCTTACGTACTCTGGAGCAGGCTGGTCTGCCCAGCAGAAGACATCGCGAGATCTGACTGTCTCAGGCAAAAACTTGTGTGTCCCAGTACGGTTCATAATCTGACCTAGTAGTTTGTGTTTCACAAAAGTGGTGAGTCAAGAACCAGGGCAGTCTGTGCTCTGGTACTTTCATTCTTGTATATGCATGAAACAGTGTTTGTTTTTATTACACATACAGTAGACGAGTTATGTTTAGTGCACACACACATACCACCAGCTCCTTGTAGCGTTTTACAAGTGAAGTCTGGGCTCAAAAGGTCAGGTTCCCGTACTACGTGAACGGGCAAACCTGAAGCCCTGTTCCCATTTTGGGACCAGGACGCATTCAGTAGTCTGAGATTTTATTGTCGTGTGTGGATGGCAATTTCTCTTTATTACACAGGGTCTGAGTGTTCTTGTGTGTTTAAACGTTCCAAACCAGCTTGTCTGTGCTCCTTAAACACAGGTACTGGTGGTAAAAGTTCTGCATTTTCTCTCCTTCTGTGAGTGAGAGCGCCTGTAATGGTGCAGGGGCATCTCAGACTTTCCTTTTCTTTTGCTGGTGGCCCCTTGCAGCTCCTGTAGCTTTTCTGCCTGGTGGGCCTGCGATACAGAGGCCACTTGTCCTTGTCCATCCCACCAAGGCCCCTCAGGCCCTGACATGGCTAACGTCAGAGAGTCATCCATAGCCTCATGGGTGGATAAGCTCTCAGCATCACGATGTTCTCGTCGTGGGCGTAAGAAAACTACCAGGTAGCGCAGCTGAACAGGTAGCTGAAATTCCTCTTCCTGGACTGTGCTGGACAGAGAGTCTCCTTGTTAGCCGGGGCTAAACGTAAAGGTACTCGTCAACCCGCTAGCGGTGCTAAGATGGGCCCTCGAGCAGCGCGGCATCGGTAAAAAACACTTAGTTATGCAATGAATTCTACCGTCGATTCGGCCGGACAGGATAACGAAACAGGCAAAATATGAGAAGGTTAGCTAGCAAGCTAGGCCAAGCATTTTCACATACCTCACGATGGAGTCCTTCGTTGTCCGCACGTAGTTGCGCTAATCGTGTTAGCAGCGTTCTCGTCCGTCCCGTGTTGTCGTGGGTACTCCTGGTTAGCCATGCTAACCGTGGGAGCTAGCCAGATAGCAGCGGGGTTACTCCATTTCCACTCTCCTTTCTCCGGGGTCATCCGCGAGAAAAACTTTGAGTGTCCTTGCGTGTAGCATCCCTGAGCAGACCGGACAGGCCTGGTGGGTGTCCGCTGCTGAAAAAGGGGGTAGCCAGATCCGCTGAAGCAGGTTCGGGAGCCGGAGCTCACAACCTGCCAGAGTTCCTTGTCCGAGGACGTCCTCTCGCTGAGCTGCTTGCGGCTGCTGGCCTGTTAGCTTCGTTAGCTCAGCAGGTAGCGTGCCTTGCAGTTAGCGTTCGCTAACCGAGCAGTAGAAAAGCAGAAGAGAAAAGGCATGGGAGCTGGGGCTCGCTGGCCTGCTGGTCTTCTTTGAGTTTTGGGTTTTCGCATTACCTTCTCGGGAGCCATGGCTGAGAAGAGTTAAGCCCGTTAGCAATGCTAATGTCGTCCAGAGACGTCTCCCTCCTCGTGTCGCTTTCGCCGGCTAGCCTGTTACTTGTTAGCAGGGTAGCTGTGTCGCGCAGTCAGCGCCGTCGAGTGAAGTGGTCTGTGGAGAGAGGAGAAGAAAACTTTGGGGTGAAAGAAAAATGTGCCGGGCCAGCTTTCGCTAGCCCAGCAGTCCGCAGGAAAAGATTCTCTGTATGCTCTGTGTAGGGAGCGAGCTCACCTCTGGTCAAGCGATGAAATACAGAGAAGATCCGAGAAGAGTGTTTCAGGTTTAAGCGAGGTGAAGGGCAATAAGAGAAAGATGGACGGGCGTCAGCCGCTTAAATATCCAGAGGGCGGGGCCTCTGGCGCGACGCTGACGCCTGAGCCATAAAGGCGTGAGTGTATTACTTCAGGTAACCGCGCGGAGGCGCTGATTCCCATAGCAATTGTGTTGCACCGAGAGAACGACTGAAAGGGAACAGGCACCGTTCATCATCAGGCCAATACCATCCCTACAGTGAAGCATGGTGGTGGTAGTAGCATCATGCTATGGGGATGTTTTTTAGCAGCAGAAACTGACAGACTCAGGATAGAGGGAATGATGAATGCAGTAATGTACAGAAACAGCCTGGATGAAAACCTGCTCCAGAGCACTCTTGACCTCAGACTGGGGTGATGGTTCATTTTTCAGCAGGACAACAACCCAAAGTACAGTACATGGCCAAGATCTCAAAGGAGGGACTTCAGGACCGCTCTGTGAAGGTCCTGGAGGGGCCAAGTCAGAGTCCAGACTTGAATCTGATTGAACATCTGAAAATGGCTGTGCACCGACATCTCCCATCCAACCTGATGGAGCTTGAGAAGTACTGCAAAGAAGAATGGGACAAACTGCCTAAAGATGGGTGTGCTAATGTTGTGGCATCACATTCAAAAAGACGTGAGGCTGTAATTGCTGCCAAAAGTGGATCAACTAAATATTACGCAAAGGCTGTGAATACTTATGCAAATGTGATTCGTTAATTTTTGATTTTTCATAAATTTACACATTTTTTTTTTCACATTGTTATAATGCAGAATTTTGAGGAGAGATACTATTTTAATACAATTTGGAATAAGGCTGTAACATAAAATGTAGAAAAAAGGAAGCAAATACTTTTCATATACACAACCGTTAATGTCTTTCTGACATTATAGGGTTTTGTAAATTGGATACATAATCTTTCTGACATTATAGGGTTTTGTAAATTGGATACATAACTATGGTTTAGCTGCAAAATTGAACTACTCCCTAAAACTCACATAAGTAGGCAGATTAGCATTGGGTCATTGTTTTTATCATACCCAGTTTACATAGGACAACATACTCAAGTGTCAAAGTTCATGTTCAGTAATCCAGGTTAAAAAATCCAACAAAGTTCAGTCAGGTCCTCTGGATGGTTTCTTTCTTCTTCTTCTTTTTTTGTTTTGTTTTTTTGTTAAGACATTTCGTCCTTAATCCAAAGGACTTCATCAGTCAGAGGAGCCACAACAAACACAGTCCTACAAGCAGCAAACTCACATAGTGGACCAACCAGTTTGCTGGTGATAAAATGGTTTCTGAGGCCTGCCCTCTCCCCCATCAACTCCTCTGAGGCAGCCATAGATTAAGGTTTGTTAATTTGTCGTTCATGTGGTGAAACGAAGTTGTGTACACAGGGTCCCAGTTTCATCCAACAAAAGTATGTATTGTAAAGAAAAACAGTAGTAATATCTAAGATATTAACTAAGAAATACTCTAAACTAAGAATACACTAAGCACTAATAGTATAAAACAAAGTGGTGGACAAAGTGGTTCAAAACATCAAAGTTCATGCTCAATGATCCAGGTAAAAAAGGAGTTGACAGGGGAGAGAACAGGCCCCAGAAACCATCTTATCACCAGTGAACTGGTTGGCCCACTATGTGAGTGTGCTGTGTGTGTGGGACTGAGTGTGTAGTGGCTCCTTGTACTGATGAAGTCCTTTGGATGAAGGACGAAACATTAAAAAAAAATATTAAAAAAAAGAACCCGTACAGATGACCTGACTGATGTTTGTTCACGTGTACTTTTCATTGCTTACATTTGATATACTGTATTCTTTGTTTGTGTGTTTAGGCTCATCCTAATTCATATGAGCTCAGAGCTCCCAGGGCTCCCGCCCCAACCCCAGCCTAAACCCACTCCCATGAGAGCTGAAGTGCACCTATAAAAACTGGCAAAGGGTGGGTTAATTTAGATATTTCTTGGGTTCACCTTTGTGTTTGGCATACTTAGTGAAAACGTGCAGTCAAGAACTTTTACCCATAAAATATGAAATGGAACTTTTTCTTTGACAAAAATGTGTTTTTTAATATAATACATTATTAACATAAATATTAGAGCAAAAACTCAATTTTCATGTTATTTTCAGGGAAAACAAAACAAATGAGGATACATTTAAATCAGGAAATGCTCCAAAGCTTGGTAATGCATTTTAATCATAAAATTGCAGCTTTCAACATTTAGATCAAAGCCTCACTAACATTATTTTAGCAGTCACATCTGATGATAAAAAGCATTGCATTTTAATGTGCCGAAACTTTAATTACTCTCAGCTGTTTAGGCCTATTTCATCTTAGTATAAGTGAAGGACAGGTGGGAAGGGGCTTTTAGGAAAATCATACATACCGGTAAATAAAAGTAAAGTTTGATTGTGCCTTTGTTGCGGCCTGAAAGAAGATAATATGTGTAAAAGATACTTTGACAAGATGCTTCCATTCAGGCAGCTGTAAAGGGAAATTATTTACAATTCAAAACAATTAACATAATAACAAAGTACAACTTTTCTCTTTAAAGCAAATCAAATATAAAATGTAAAAAAATATTGCTACAACTTAATTTAGTTAGCATCATTCACACGTCTTTACTCTGTTTCTTATATTGTTTTATAATAAAATAAAAATATAAATGCTTATTAGCACAAAATAAAACAGTTAAATTAACCATTAATGTAATCAAAACTGTCACATTTTCAGTCCTTGACTGTTTAATTCACCTAGCTGCATAATCTACACACAATGTAATGTAGTGATAACACCTGTCTCATGGTGACACGTTGACAGCAGGCTTAACAAAGCAAATTAGCTTAAAACATTTTAAATCATGGTCACAAATGTCCATCACTCAATCAAACCACTCAACTTTAGGTGAAAATATGTAAAACTCAACAGAAAGTATTTTACAAACATTTTACGTAAATACACAGATATTCAGTAACTACCTGAAAGAGGATATTATGAATAAATGATACTGTGACACCATGCTTCCATTCAAGCTTCTCCTTCAGACCCAGCAGACATTAATTGATCACAGACATTTATCAGAACAGCTCAGCAAATCAGTCATAACCATTCTTAAACTTACATTAATTTAACAATTGTTTTTAGTAAACTTTTTCTACAGTGAAATGACTAAAGAGAGGAGATGGGAAAAGAGGAAAAGGCAACATAAAGAGGGAGGTAATAAAGGCAAAGCAGAAAGTGTATGATGAGTTGTATGGGAGGCTGGACACTAAAGAGGACTTGTACCGATTGGCAAGACAGAGTGATCAGGCTGGAAAGGATGTGTAGAAGGTTAAGCTTGTTATGGTACTGTTCTAACAAGTGAGGAGAGTGTGATTGAAAGATGGAAGGAGTACGTTGAGGAGATAATGAATTAAGAGAATGAAAGAGAAAGAAGAGTAGAGATCATAAAAACTGTGGACGAGGACGTGAGAAAGATTAGTGAGGGTGAAGTCCGTAATGATCTGAAAAGAATGAAGAAGGGGAAGGCAGTAGGACCTGATGACATAAGAGGTTTGGAAATGTCTTGGAGAGATGGCAGTGAGGATTTTGAGTCTAATATTCAATGGCATGTGTGAGGGGGAGAAATACACGAGAAATGGAGAAGAAGTGGACTGGTGTCCATTTTTAAGAACAAGAGTGATGCACAGAGTTGTAACAATTAGAGGGGAATTAAGTTGATGAGCCACATGATGAGGACCTTGGAGAGAGTTGTGGAAGTAAGACTTAGATGAAAGGTGACTATTTGTGAGCAGCAGTATGGTTTCATGCCAAGAAAGAACACCCCAGACACCATGTTTGCTCTGAGGATGTTGATAGAGAAGTACAGAGAGGGTCAGAAAGAACTCCATTGTGCCTTTTTGGATTTAGGAAATGGCAGAGGGAAGAGGTGTGGTATTCTGGAGCAGCAGAGAAGTATGTTAGACTGGTACAGGACATGTACGGGGACAGCAGGATATGTTGGACTGGTACTGGACATGCACGAGTACAGCAGGACAGTGGTGAGATGTGCTGTAGGAGTGACAGATAGCTTCAAGGTGGAGGTGGGATTGCATCAAGGATCGGCTATGAGCCCCTTCTTATTTGCTCTGGTGATGGACCGACTAACAGATGAGGTCAGGCTGGAATCCTAGTGGAATGAGAGGGATGCCAATGGAACAGTGAGGCTACAAGGAGCAGAGGTCAAAAATGTGCAGGACTTCAAGTACTTAGGGTCTACTGTCAAGGACAATGGAGAATGTGGTAAAGAGGTGGCAGCACAGTGGCACAGTTGGTAGAGCTGCTGCCTTTCAGCGAGCAGGTTGCCCTGGATTAAATCCTGGTCCGGAGGTCTTTCTGTGTGGAGTTTGCATGTTCTTTCTGTGCATGCGTGGGTTTTCTCCAGATACTCCAGTTTCTTTCCACAGACCAAAAACATGAATGTTAGGCTGATTGGTAACTCTAAATTGTCTCTAGGTATAAGAGAGAGTGAATGCTTGTTTGCCTCTATGTGGCCCTGTGATGGACTTGCAATCTGTCCAGGGTGTCCCCTGCCTCTCGCACAGTGATTGTTGGACATGAGTGATTTGTAACAAAAAGGTGTCAGCAAAGGTCAAAGGAAAAGTTTACAAGACAGTGGTGAGACCAATATGTTGTATGGTCTGGAGACAGTGACATGGACAAAAAGACAGGAGAAAGAATTGGAAGTGGCATAAATGAAGATGCTGAGGTTCTCCTTATGAGTGACAAGGATGGATAAGATCAGGAATGAGATCATCAGAGGTACAGCACATGTTGAACAACTGGGAGATAAAGTTAGGGAGGCCAGACTGAGATGGTTTGGACATGTCCAGAGGAGGGACAGTGTGTATGTTGGTAGAAGGATGTTAGAAATGCAGCTGCCAGGAAAAGAGGAGATATATGGATGCAGTTAGAGAGGACATGAAGGTAGTTGGAGTGAGGACAGAAGATGCAGAGGACAGAGTGAGGTGGAGGAGGATGACTCACTGTGGTGACCCCTGAAGGAGGGAAAAGATGAAATAAAAAGTTTTTAGTCGACTTTTTAACAAGGATTTTTTAAACTTTTGTCACTACACCTATTTTCATTCACCACTGACCTTTCTAATAGGAACCAAATGCACTTTGAAATAAATTTCAATGTATCACACCTTCAGCTGTGACAGAGGGCAGCCTGCCCCCCATGGATGATTTAAAAGGTCCCTGATGGGATCTTTGCCTGTAGAGATTTTTGTACCACCCAAGTCAGAGCCAGAGTCAGAGAATCTTTATTGTCATTCGCACCACATGTGATACATGTGATGACACGAGATTATGTACACAGGGTTCCAGTTACATCAAACAATAAAACGTGAAAAAAACCAGTAATAACATCTAAGATATGAACTGAGAAAAACATCAACTAAAAATACACTAAGCACTAATATCATAGAAAAACATTACTCCAAACAGCAGCACGAACATGATTTTGTATGAGCAGATGAACACAAATGAACACAGCAGCATGAACAGATCAGCAGCAACATGATGTGATATTTCACAGTGATTATTCTGGTCAGTTTCATCTAAACCAATTGTCATCAAACTTTTTGATCCTCTGTCACGGACCGAAAACGGGGAATTGGAAATGCTCTCCCTCCCTCCCTCTCTTGGTCTGTCCATATGTGCATGTTGTGAGCACAATAACTTGAAAAATACAAGTACCGGTAAGTGATGTATCAACTTTCATTTTGGTATGTGGATGCATCTAGGTGTAAGAAAGGTTCTTATCAAAAATTGGGTATAACCACCTCAAAATCCAAAAAAGGGCACCACTATATATATGTATGTATGTATGTGGGTGTGTGTGTGTGTGTGTGTGTGTGTGTGTGTGTGTGTGTGTGTGTGTGTGTGTATAAACCTTGTCCTTGTGAGTTAGATTACTTGAAAAATAAGCAATGGGCAAACTTGTGTATAAGAAAGGTGTATGGTGTAAAAAAGTTTCCATTTGAAAATTGGTTTGTCACGTCAGAATCCAAGATGACCTTCACTACATGTACAGGGTATACTGTATGTAAACTATCCACCTTTATCATTTGAAGAAACTCCGTCACTCTGCGCCTTAATGGTAAAAAACAAACAAACAAAACATTGTCCATTACCGTACTTCTCTTCCCATAGAAAGTGTAAGCCTTACCGACTCGGTTATCTTGCACCAAAATATTGAGGTTTACTTGCATTCCCTGTTCAGTTCTTGTCTAGAAAAACACTAATCTCAGAAACTAGTACAAACATTTACTTTTCAAATCCTTCAGTGACAGTGAACATTGGTGTACTGCTTGTTACATTATACTGTAGTATGAGGCACATTCCATGGGTGCATTAACTTTCCCCATGGCAGAAAAAAACCTCTTGCACTATAAATATTTTTCTATAAGTTGCTGATTTTAATTAAGTGGCCTCTAATTTTTGGAGTTTTAGTATCATTGTGGAACATGCCAAAATGAGTTGTTATCATGTGGGTCTTTGAATGTGTACTGCAGCCTGAGGGAACCAGAATATAGCAGCCAATCAGCCCCGTCACCCCTCCATCAGTGCTGCATGTGTGTGTCCTTGTGTTTGTTTGCCAATGTCAGGGTAGTCATTCATAAAAGATTCCTTTGTGGTGTTAGCCACCTCAGGAGGGGTTTGGTTCTGGATTAAACCGCTGAGACACAGAGCAGCATTACTCTCTGGGAGGGAACATGTGGCCCTTTGAACTGGATTTTTCCAACTTAGTCTCTGCAGGGCGCAGGTGAGGAGGAACACGCATCTCGCAGAGAAACACATTCCTTCAGCAGCTTCAGTTCAATTCAGAGGTCACCGCTGTGCTCTTGAGCTGTTTTGGAATATTGTGTTTCCAGAGGACAACATCTGACCAGAATAGAGTTATAAAACACTACAGTATTCAGTGTATTGATGGGGAGAAGAAGTGTAAACAAAACTAACACATTTTTGTCTTTTCAACTATATTTTGTATGTCAGAAAATCTAATTTGGGACTTACCGTAATATGGCAACCAGTGGATGTACGTTATGTGTAGGAAGAAAAATAAACAAATAAATAAATAAATGCCTAAAATTTCTTCAAGGGACACACATCACCTGCCAATATTTATGTCAATCATTTAAATTAAAATCATTAGTAAAAGGAATTTTGGTCAAACCTCGTACAATCGCTTACAATGTTGAGATCTTGCCAGATGTGGTGACTCTCAGAGCATGTGTTTGTTACATTATTCAAAGGTTTGAAGCAGGCTCTGAAACAAATGTGCACATTATGCAAGTTTATTGTACAGATAAGTGGAAATCACAACTCACATTTCATCTGCCTCCAGTTAGAACAGACCTCGTCTTTACAGCCAGTCCCTCATTTTACTTCAGAGGCCAGCCCATGGATACCCCGTTGGTGTCGTCATCTCCTCATAGGACAGCCTACTCTTACTCACGTGACCAGCATCTCAGCCAATAATACTACCATCCTTGATGTAAATAGGAAGTGTCAGGTTTGTTGCTTAGTGCAGGCGTGTAACTAAAACTCCTTCCTACCGGAAACAAAAACCCGGAATTAAAGGTTCTGCATCGGTTTAATTTGTATTTATACTGCAGACCGTAGGTGTACGCAACTTTCAGTAGCATAACAAACGTAATACTGACCGAAATATATTTAATGTTCAGGGTGACTCTCAGCTGCTACCACACTAAACTGTGGCAGAATATCTGTAAGCTGATTTGTATTGGATCGTTTGATTTATGATCTGCAATGTTTTTATGTTTTTCGTGTTGTACTTCATTGTCTGTGTTGCCTGTTGCGTGTTTGTTTGTCCAGCACTTTGGTGTGGACTTGTTCCTGTTTAAAGTGCTTTATAAATAAAATGGTATGGTATGGTATGGTAAGTTAGAGCCATTTGTGTATTTCTAAGGTCAGTTAGCTGTGGACTCCATCTTGAGTTGGGTTGATGCCAAATATCAACGAGTTTCAGATGGACAGCCAAAGATAATCCTCTTGAAAGTTTTACTCAAATGTATTCAGTGGCTTATGAGATATTTTGCTAACAGACAGAAAGCGTGCACTTTAACAGTTAATGCAAAAGGTTTAATCAAAGATGTTGTGTAATGTGTAGAGCTCAGAGACTCTCAGCTATTACCATCACAACTCTTTGCTCATTACAGTATCTGTAAAATTGACTGAGGTTTTGCCATTTTTGTGTTAGATCAGGTCAGTTAGCTGTGTCGGCCATCTTGAATAGAACTGACTCCAAAAGTTAAATCAACTATAGACGTACATCCAGTCAGGGCCGGCCCAAGCCTCCATGGGGCCCTAAGCGAAATTTGGTTTGGGGCCCTCAATTTCTGCTAATAATGTGGACTACTGCAATCAACAGATCATTCACCCACCTAACAAACTCAGTGCAACTCTAAAAGCCCTGTTGAGACACATTATCCTATATTATAGTGGTACTAAAAGTAACCACAAAAAAAAAAAAAACACCAGCATGCAATGTATTTTACAGCAAAAGTGTCATCTGGTTTATTATCTTTGGTTCCATAGAACTGCAACAGTAATATTCAAAGTAATTTGTAGTGCAAGATCAACAACAAACAACAGATGAAATAACTTAGATGCATAAAAATAACTTAAAATGTGCAAAAACAAACAATATAAAATTAAATAAATTAAATATCAAGGAAATAAATAAAGTAAATGAGCAATTACTTGAAACCGCATTAAATGGTTAAAAACATTTAATGTTGAAAAATTAGTTCTTAAAACTATGTAAATATATGCAATAATTTGTAAAAGCTGGACAACCATTAAATAGAATCATATAATCATTACAAAAAATGTTTTTTTTTCAATCCCACTTAGGGGGCCCCCTAGTGGCCCCGGGGCCCTAAGCAGCTGCTTAGTTTGCTTATGCCTTGGGCCGGCCCTGCATCCAGTGACTACTTTTTAATAGCTTTATCAAAATCAATCTACTGGACTATGAAATATTTAGCTAACACTACAGATAAATGAACATAGACATAGGCTAAAACATTATTATCTTTGGTGGTGGGCTGCAAATATTTTTTAAAATAACATTTTAAGCTCTTCATTTTGTGGAAAAAGGCTTTGTGTTGATATCCTTTTTTTTATCTTAAAAGGTCTTAAACTAAAGGTTTCATAGAAAAACCTGAAAATAAAATCAGCCAAATGCCATCCATCCATCCATCCAGGGCCGGCCCAAGGCATAAGCGAACTAAGCGGCTGCTTCGGGCCCCGGGGCCCCTAGGGGGCCCCCTAAGTGGAATTACATTTTTTTTGGTAATGATTTCAATATGATTCTATTTAATATTGTAAATACAGCTTTTACGATTTATTGCATACATTTATATAGTTTCAAGAACTAATTATTCAGCTTTAAATTTCTTTTTTTTAAAGGGGACCACACATGCATAATTTACTTTTTAACGTTTTTTTACTCAACTTTGGGTATTTACTTCATAAAAAAACAGTCCTTGTGCCAAAAAAATGCACCCAGTGGTTTATTTACTCTAAGTAGATTTATTTTTGTGGGTTTCCTCCCACAGACCAAAAAACATGCTTGTTAGGCTGATTGGTGACTCTAAATTGACCCTAGGTGTGAGTGTGAGAGTGGATGGTTGTTTGGTGTGAGTGAGACAGGTCCCTCTTGTAAATGAGTCCCCGTGACTCAACGAGGCTAGCCTGTATAAATAAAGGTTGAATGAATGAATGAATTTGTCTGTGATTAAAAACGCTTCGTTTCACACTTCCTGCGGTTTGTGACGTCACAAACCGTAGCCAATCACCTCAAACCTGAGTCCAGCCCCTCACCTAGCAACCCCTGGTGATGCTCCACCCACTTGAGTATAAAAGATGTCACGGTTGCCTAGCGGTTTAGGAGCTGACCTGGCGGTCATTTATTCATTTATTTAGCCCCCGGGGGGCTAGGGGTTTGCCCTGCTCCAGCCATGCAGCACATCTCGAGTAAAACCAGAATGTTTTATTACCTTGTTTGAATGAACTCTGTCTCGTTGAAACTGTGCACACACACTCTCGCGGTTTGGACTTGTTTCTTATATGATGAAGGACTACTTTTGCACAACTGTCAGTTTGGTTGAGCGGTTACGACACTTGAGCGCCACGCAGGAGAGCGGAGATCGCATCCTGTCAACGGCATCTTTTCCCCCCCTTTTTTTAAAGCCTTTTGTTTCGGAGAAATCGGGGTGAGACTAGATATATACATCGACATAATAATACTTTATAATTGTTATTTTTACGTTTTAGTTCAATTTTTAGTGTAATATCGCTCCCAACGCGCAGCCGGCAGAAAACTGTGCACACACACACTCTCTCGCGGGGCGACAGTCTGTACCATCAAGCACCACTGATCGATATATTTTCAGATTAGCAACTTATTTATTTTAAGAATACCTTTCACTTCATCAAAATCTAATCAAAACTTCAGCGTTCTAAATGTAGGTGGTTGTGATTATTTCTTATACGATGAAAGACTGCTTTTTGCATAACTGCCCGGTTGGCCCAGAGGTAGTGAACTGGACTCGTCATCCGAAGGACACGGGTTCGCGTCCCGGTCGCGGCATCCCTTTTTTTTTTTTTAAGCCTTTTGTTTTGCAGACCGCCGGCGAAGACACCATCTGCGTGCGGGTGTTGTTGGGAGCTACTGACTTTTGAGGTCCGGGGGTCCGGTCAAAGGTTGCCTCATGTGGATAAATTAACTGGAGACATTCTGTGAACTTTGTGTGTGGACTGAAGCACGCTCCCAAAAGCGCCGCATGCAACGAGCGGAGCTAACACCGCCCGCTCGGAGGAGGAAAAGCTATCATTAGCCTCGGAGCTAATGCTAAAAAAAGGAGCTGCAAATGGCGGCGCTCGCAGAGGGCTTTCTAAGCTCTGAGGAGATAGTGGACAAAAGTTGGTTGTTTGAAAACTTGAATGATACTAGAGGATGACCAAACTGGTACAATGAGTGACCTTGTCTTTGATAACTCAGAGCACATTGATAACTCAGCGCACACCAATAACCAGCTGCGCAAAGCAAAGATTGAATTGATACACCGTCGTCTCAAAGGCCCTCTGACCTTGGAAGGGGCAAAGGACATACGTCGATTGTTAAAAGAGTTGGATGATATTAGCAAGAATGAACAAGATTGTCAAACTGACATACAACAAAAAGTTGGTACCAGTTGGAACAGTGACTCAAAATGGTTTAAAGGGAGCCCCGCCCCTGAAGCACCTCAGATTGAAAAATCTGAGACAAGCAACGAACCACAAAAGGTAGGTGTTCACTCTCTAAGAGACCCACAACGGTTCAGATCGAACCAGATGGGTGAAAACCGAGGTCAATCGGTGGGTGGACTTCAAAAGAAATTGAAGGATGAGGACCTATACTCATGTAACTATGCGTGGTCCCAACAGAAACCCCTGAGCCTTGGAACTGCACCTCCCGCGCCTCGAACAGAACAGTTCAAGACAGGCAAAGAGTCACGAATGTCCAGGAATGATGGCCCAACACCTCTATGCTCGGAAGAGACAGAGGAAGTAAGTAGTTTGTCAGTAGATTTGAATGTTACGGTGCTTGACCAACCTGATACAATGAGTGGCGTTATCATTGATAATGACACTATCAACATTGACCAACCTGGAGCGATGTGTAGCACTGTCTTTCACAAAGACTCAGAGCACACAAATAACTCAGCGCACACTACTTCTGACATTGCCATGGATGTTGACAGCAAACCAACTGCTGATAGTCAACAACATCCTGAAGGTCATGATGCTGACAGCCAACAAGATGCTGACAGTAAACAAGATTACACAGACAGAGTCACACGTGAACAGAAACGTGGGCCAAGACCTGTGAGGTTTCTGTGTAA
>JBBPBX010016199.1:0-48456 GCA_038048925.1 Garcialebias charrua | reverse complement strand
TGTGAACATTCTTTAAACAGCATTTCATCATGAGGATCAGGATTTAATGACTAAGAAGGATAAGGAGAAAAGAGACAGAATCAGCGAAGAAGAGGAAGAAACTTTTATTGTTAATGATGGTCTGGTTGTTCCTTGAAAGGACATGACTGCTGCAGACGGTGGTGACACAGGGGAGAGGAGCGGGGGGCTGTCGGTCCTGCGTTTTGCTGTCCCTTTCATGTCTTTTGAAGTAAGAAACAAGAGCGAAAAGTTCAAAGAAAGAGACAACTTGGTTCAAAAGGTGCCGGTCTCTGAATTTCTGATGGAAGAGCCAGGTCCACTAATATTTCTTGATTTTGTCAACCTTTGTTAGAATCGGTCGGGGCTTGGGGCCGTTTTGCATGGTGAGTGTGGTTGATGAGCCGAGCCTCCATGCCAACACTGCTCGCCAGATTGTACATCCCCTCAGAGGGAGCGCAGACTTCTGAAGGTCTGTATTTTCCTCAGACTTGTAGTTTCATTCAGTATGTTGTGATGCAGGAACAGGAGGGCAGCCATGTGTAGAGATACAGGCACTTTACTCTCCCAGACAGCTGCTGGAATGAGTGTGAATTTATCAGCCAGTCATCTGTGCTCTGCCTCTGCCCACTCCCCCCCCGCACCCACGCCTCCCCCTTCTCCATCCCCACCCACCACCCAAAATTAATGACTGCCTCTCCTCATTTGCACCCAATCATGACCAGGATGCCGAGGCAATTGAAAATGTTTACTTCAATTGCGCAAACCCTCCATGTTCCACAAAGTGGCCTGTTTTCACTTTGATGGGATTGCTAATCACAGCGCCGTTATTTATGTGTGTTTTGAATTGGAGATGAGCCTATGCTGGGAGGGAGACCAACCTTGCTTGGGGGGCTGGGGGGTGTCTGCTAAACCTTAAAGAGAATTTATCTTTCCTGTTGCCTTTCTCTCAGCCCAGCAGATTGGGAGCAGAGTAACCTTGCTTTGAGGCTGCTCCGTGGAGCCGATTTGACTGCCAGACATATTACGGCGATGAAGTAAAACAGACATCAAAACTTTTCATGCTGCTTTCTGCCTCATTTTCAGCTCAATCTGTTTATGTGCACAGGATATCCAAACAATATCACTTCACTCAAACACATCTCTGTTAACTAACGATTTCATTCATTCCAAAACACTGGACTCTATCATAATTAATAATAATAATGCATTTTATTTGTATAGCACTTTTCTAAATACTCAAAGACACTTTACATGAGTTAAAAATATATAATCAGCAATACATAACACATAAAATCACAGTAGAACGTTTAAAAAGGGCACATTTAAACATTAAAAGCAATGTTTTTTATAATTTATTACACTTACCACCATGAAAGGTGATAATGTATGTGTCTGCATGTGGGTTCATTTGACTGTCTGTTAGCAAAATTGATCAAGATTTGAATTAAACTCTCAGAAAGTTATTGGACGCATATCTAGAGCTTATTAAATTTTAGTTAACTTGTGCTATACAAATAAAGTTTATTATTATTATTATTCATTCAAGATGGCAACCACAGGTGATCTATATAAATTTACACAAAATTACACAAACTCAATCAGTTTCACAATACTGACCTAAAAACCTGGTGTGACAGTAGATGAGTGTTACTCTTGCATGTTTTAAGTGATATGCATTGTGCAAAATGGATTTGCTTAAAACTATGGCAGTAACAATTGGTGTCGACCCTGTTTGTTAGCTAAATATATCAAGAATCAGTGGAAGTAGTTTAACGAAAGTCAGCAAGTAATCATTACAAGTGCATTTTACAACTGGTTAACTTTTAGACTCGATCCAATCAAAATATTTGGCAAAACTGATCCTTCTTAGCAAACCGCAAAAAAGTCATAGCAGTCATGTTTACAAGACTGAGCTAATCTGAGCACTAACAGATCATACAAAATTTTTGTTTGTCATAATCTGTGTGTTTTCAGTGTTTAGTTTTGTATTTTTGAGTTTATTTTTATGTATAGCTTTTGTTTTAATGTTCAGTTTGTTTCATTGCCTCGCTGTATTTTCGGCTATATTCAGTACTTTTTCCGTAAAAAGATTCTGCATTTGTGATTCTTCAGTTGTGCCACGCCCATCTACACCTGTTGCCCATTCCTATTACTGTCAGCTGCTGCCACCTTCCTCATTAGCCCCAGCTTTTCCAAGCCCTCAGTTCTCACTCAGTCCTGTGGGGAAATGGGGTCTGGGGGTTCTCACCCAGAGATTTATGAATAGATGCCATTTCCTGCATTCTGGTAACACCTTTTCAAGATATTTGGCCTAAGAATGTTCATTCGCCTTCTCTAACCTTACATATGACTTTCAAACCAAACTCTGTAGGGGGTTACATCATTTGCTCAAATATTGTTTATTGTTTTGTTTGTATGTTTGTTTTCTTGTTACGTGTGATTCTTTGCACAGAGAAGGTGTGGAGCATTAGGCCCTGACTTTAATTTCAGTCAACAATATGCATATACACATTACAATATAAGGTTATCCTTGTAGGATTAATTTTCTCAAAACTTGAGAAGAACAAACAAGACACTGAGCCAGCACAGTTTCTATAATAACTTTTTCTTTAGCTGATATTTATTTTGCGTAGATATCAATACCCCATGAATTTAGACATGCCGACATTATCAACAAGACATTAAAGCCCCATAAAGGCCAACAGGAAAAAGCATGAATAAGTAAATGTTATCAGCACAAACACACACAAACTCATGAACCCACCTGAAGACGACCTGCTGTACTCAAACATGAGCTATGACTTTGCAATAAGTTTAAATGGAACGTAGAAGAGATTGTAACCTTTTCACTAGCAGCTATGTTTAAAATGTGGGGCCTACGGTAAATAATAATAATAATAATAATAAACTTTATTTGTATAGCACCTTCCACAATGCCTTGCATTGACCAAGGTGCTTAACAGGATAAAAAGAAGAATAAACGGGAACAATAGATCAATGAAAATAGAATAAGAAACCACAGCGATAAAAGAAGGCAATGGAAATAAAAAATGCTACATACTAAAATAACACAAGTAATAAAAGTTACACACAGAAAGCTTTTTTGAACAAGTGAAATAAAAATGCAATTGAAATAAAGATGCTACATACTAAAATACAAAATAATAAAAGTTACACACTGAAAGCTTTTTTGAACAAGTGGGTCTTCAGTTTGGTTTTGAACAGAGTCAGATCAGAGGTGGCACGCAGCTCAAGGGGGAGACTGTTCCAGGCTTTTGGGCCGGCAACAGAAAATGACCGGTCTCCCCATTGCTTGTACCTCGAGCGAGGCACCTCCAGCAGGTGTTGACTGGCAGATCGTAGGTCCCTGCCAGGCTGATGGACTTTCAGAAGTTCTGAGATGTAGAGGGGAGCAAGTCCATTCAGAGCTTTGAAAACAAACAGCAGCAACTTGAACTGTATCCTGAACTGAACTGGGAGCCAGTGTAGAGAGGACAGGACAGGAGTGATGTGTTCATATTTTCGTGTGTTGGTCAAAAAGCGCGCGGCAGAGTTCTGTACAAGCTGTAAACGGGAGATGGAGGATTGATTAATGCCAAGATACAAAGCATTACAATAGTCAAGTCTGGAGGTCACAAAGGCATGGATGGCCTTCTCCAGATCACCACGACTAAGAAATGACTTGACTTTGGAGAGCAGACGGAGTTGGAAAAAGCTGGTCTTGACAACAGAACTGATCTGTTTATCAAACTTTAAATTGGAGTCAAACTGCACTCCAAGATTTCTGACCACCGAGTTGAAGTGGGGGAGGGGAAAACCAACACTGGGACTGGGAAGGATGTTGCTGGTGTCATCAGGTGCACCAAACAAAATGCATTCAGTTTTATCTGTGTTTAGGTGGAGGAAGTTTTGAGAGAGCCAGTGCTTAATGTCATTTAAGCAGTTGACAAGAGTGTTTGAACTGAGTGAGGGGTTGGGAGTGACTGGCAGATAGATTTGTAAATCGTCTGCATACATGTGAAAAGACAGGTTATGACGTGTGATGATTGATCCTAATGGCAGCATGTAAAGAGAGAAGAGGACTGGCCCTAGAATAGATCCCTGTGGTACGCCGGAGGTCAGAGGGGTTGATGAAGAGGAGGACAGATCGCCTATCATGACAGAGAAAGTTCTCCCAGACAGGTAAGATTTGAACCACTCAAGCACAGCTCCCTGGAGGCCAACCTGCTGAGACAAGCGGTTGATTAGTACCTGATGGTCGACGGTGTCAAAAGCTGCTGAGAGGTCTAACATCACCAGCAGTGCAGGGTTTTTTGCATCCAGAGACAGAAGAATGTCATTCTGTACTTTGAGCAGTGCAGATTCAGTGCTGTGACGAGCTCGAAAACCTGACTGAAATTTTTCAAACAGGTTGTTGAGTTCTAGAAAAGATTGAAGTTGAATAAAAACAATCTTTTCTAGGACCTTTGATAGAAATGACAGATGGGAAACTGGCCTGAAATTAGAGAGAGCTGTAGGATCTAGGCCTGGTTTTTTTAGAAGAGGCCTGACCACAGCATGTTTGAAAGCAGATGGCACATAACCTGAAGTTAGACAGCTGTTGATAAATGACAAAACAGAAGGACCAATTACATCAAAGCATTGTTTGAACATTTTAGAGGGAATGATGTCCAGAGAACAGTTTGTTGGTTTCATCTGCTGAACCACCTTGGTGAGTTGAGGCAGTGAGACGAGATCAAACTGGTCAAAAACAGCAGTGGTTATTGTAGAGGTACATGACAGGATGGTGTTGGATGAACTGACAATGTTCTGTCTGATAGAGTCTATTTTGTTGACAAAATAGCTCTGAAAGTCATCGCAGGTAGACTGTGTGGCAGTTTTCAGAACATTGACAGATGGATTGATGACAGACTGGAGTGTGCTGAAAAGCGTCCTCGGCCGGTTGGAGCTGGTGGAGATTAAGTTGGAGAGGTACTGTGACTTGGCCTGTTTCACAGCGTTATCATACTCACAGAGACAGTCTCTCAGTATTCCCTGAGATACATGAAGCCGGTCACGCTTCCATTTTCGCTCTGCTTGTCTGCAACGTTGTCGAAGAGCTCGCGTCGTTTCGTTGAGCCATGGTGATGGTCTGTTTTTTGAAGATGCCTGTTTGAGAGGAGCGATGGAGTCCAAGATCGTTGTGCAGGTGTGATGGAAGGAGCTGATGAAGTCCTCAGGATGTAGAGATGGGTTCAGGCTGACAGCAGAGCAAAATTCAGTGCTCTTAAAGGCATCAGTAAACTCATTTGGAGTTAATGGGTTGATGGAGCGGCAGAAACGATGTGGCATAAATGTGGCATTAGATTTGATTGATATAGCTGTACAATGATAATAAAACTTATTCTGGTTCTGATCTGATTCTGAATGGGTTTTAAAAAAAAAACTTTAAAATAAAGGCCCAGTGTTTCTAAAGCAATGGTTCTCAAACTGGGGTCCCCGGACCCCTGGGGGTCTGCGAGCTGGTGCTTAGGGATCCACTTCTTCTTCTGCTTTTGGCTTTTCTCTCTTCAGGGATCGCCACAGCGAGTCATCCTCCTCCACCTCACTCTGTCCTCTGCATCCTCTGTCCTCACTCCAACTACCTCCATGTCCTCTCTAACTGCATCCATATATCTCCTCTTTGGCCTTCTTCTTTGTCTTTTTCCTGGCAGCTGCATTTCTAACATCCTTCTACCAATATACCCACTGTCCCTCCTCTGGACATGTCCAAACCATCTCAGTCTGGCCTCCCTAACTTTATCTCCCAGTTGTTCAACATGTGCTGTACCTCTGATGATCTCATTCCTGATCTTATCCATCCTTGTCACTCCTAAGGAGAACCTCAGCATCTTCATTTCTGCTACTTCCAGTTCTTTCTCCTGTCTTTTTGTCAATGCCACTGTCTCCAGACCATACAACATAGCTGGTCTCACCACTGTCTTGTAAACTTTTCCTTTGACCTTTGCTGACACCTTTTTGTCACAAATCACTCCTGAAACTTTTCTCCATCCACTCCATCCTGCCTGGACTCTCTTTTTCACTTCTTTCCAACATTCCCCATTTTCCAGGATAGTGGATCCCAAGTACTTGAAGTCCTGCACCTTTGTGACCTCTGCTCTTTGTAGCCTCACTGTTCCACTAGCCTCCCTCTGTCTTATTACGGCTGACTTTCATTCCTCTTCTTTCAAGTGCATACCTCCGCCTCTCCAAGTTATCTTCCACATTTCCCTGTTCTCACCACAGATCACAATGTCATGTGCAAACATCATAGTCCATGGGGATTCCTGCCTGACCTCATCTGTTAGTCGGTCCATCACCAGAGCAAACAAGAAGGGGCTCAGAGCCGATCCTTGATGCAATCCCACCTCCACCTTGAAGCTATCTGTCACTCCTACAGCACATCTCACCACTGTCCTGCTGTCCTCATACATGTCCTGTACCAGTCTAACATACTTTTCTGCCACTCCAGATTTCCTCATGCAATACCACACCTCCTCCCTCGGCACCCTGTCATATGCTTTTTCTAAATCTAAAAAGACACAATGGAGTTCTTTCTGACCCTCTCTGTAGTTCTCCATCAGCATTCTCAAAGCAAAGATGGAGTCTGTGAAGCTCTTTCTTGGCATGAAACCATACTGTTGTTCACAGATAGTCATCTCTCATCTAAGTCTTGCTTCCACAACTCTCTCCCAGATCCTCATTGTGTGGCTCATCAACTTAATTCCTCAGTTGCTACAACTCTGTACATCACCCTTGTTCTTAAAAATGGGCACCAGCACACGTCTTCTCCATTCCTCAGGCATTTTCTCACCCTCAAACATGCCATTGAATATTTGGGTCAAACACCTCACTGCCATCTCTCCAAGACATTTCCAAACCTCCACTGGTATGTCATCAGGTCCTACAGCCTTCCCCTTCTTTATACTTTTCAGAGCTTTCCAGACTTCACCCTCACTAAATTTTCCCACTTCTTGGTCCACAGTTTCTATGACCTCTACTCTTCTTTCTCTTTTGTTCTCTTCATTCATTAGCTCCTTAAAGTACTCCTTCCAACTTCCCATCACACTCTCCTGACTTGTAAGAACATTACCATTCCTATCTTTAATAAGCCTAACCTGCTGCACATCCTTTCCAGCCTTATCCCTCTGTTTTGCCAATCAGTACAAGTTCTTCTTGCACTCTTTAGTGTCCAGTCTCCCATACAACTCATTGTACGCCCTCTGCTTTGCCTTAGGTACTTCCCTCTTTGCTCTACGTTGCGTCTCCTTATATTCCTGTCTCCTCTCTTCAGTTCTCTCACTGTCTTATTTCTTCTTGGCTAACCTCTTTCTTTGAACAGTGTCCTGCACTTCACTATTCCACCACCAGTTTTCCTTATCATCCATTCTCTCTCCAGATGACACACCAAGTACCTTCCTACCTGTCTCTCTAATTACTGTTGATGTAGTCGCCCAGTCATTTGGAAGCTCTTTCTTACCACCCTGAACCTTTAACAGCTCCTCTCTGAATTTCTCACAACATTCTTCCTTCTTTAGCTTCCACCATTTGGTCTTCTTCTCTGATTTTACTATTTTTCTCTTCTTCACAACAACAGTCATTCTACACACAACCATCCGATGCTGTCTGGCCACGCTCTCTCCTGCCACAACCTTACAGTCTCCAAGCTCCCTCAGGTTTCCTCTTCTACACAGAATGTAGTCGACCTGTGTACTCCTTCCTCCACTCTTATAGGTCACTCTATGTTCTTCCCTCTTTTGGAAATAGGTATTGACTATAGCCATTTCCATTCTCTTGGCAAAATCCACCACCATCTGTCCTTCCTTGTTTCTTTCCTTGACACCAAACCTACCCATCACTTCCTCATCCCCTCTGTTTCCTTCATGTGTCCATTCTGGTCTGCTCCAATCACCACTCTTTCCTCCCTGGGAATACTCTCTATTACTTCATCCAGATCTTTCCAAAATGTATCTTTCTCCTCCCCATCACATCCAACCTGTGGAGCATAACCACTGACGATGTTTAGCATCAGACCTTCTACTTCTACCTTCAGGCACATCACCCTATCTGACACTCTCTTCACCTCTACTACATTCTTTGCCAACTCCTCCTTCAGGACCACCCCTACTCCATTTCTCTTTCTATCCACACCATGGTAAAACAGTTTGAACCCTGCTCCAATGCTGCGAGCCTTGCTGCCCTTCCACTTGGTCTCTTGGACACATAAAACATCTACCTTTCTTCTCTGCATCATGTCAGCCAGCTCTCTACCTTTGCCTGTCATTGTCCCCACATTTAGAGTTGCAACCCTCAGTCCTACATTCTTCACTTTCCTCTTCTCCTCTGTCTCCTGACACGTTTCCCTCCTCGTGGTCTTCGACAGGTCCATAAACAAAGAAAAAAAAAAAGATTATAAATTATTATTATTATTATTATTGTTATTAAAATACCCCATGTTTAAAAGTACAAAAACTGTACTAACAATATTAAATAACGGGTCTTGAGTAGTTACAAAAAAAATTCCATTACATTTAAAAAATGTTATTTTTTTAACAACACATAAATGTTTAACAATCTGTTAAAATACACCAAAATGCAGGAAATCGCATCTCCTTTATTCAAAAATTTTGGAGGAAGGACCCCCAGATCCCCCGCACCACCCCGCCAGCCTGCTTGCTATTTTCGTTCCAGCATAGAACGGTATACAAATTAAGTTCTGTTACTTGGTCTGACTATTGCTGTTATGATTCTGTTCAGTTTAATGTAAAGAAATTTCTATAATATTATTAAAAAGTGAGTAAAGTTTTAGAGTGGTTTTGATGCAGTTCGTTTTTTCAAAACTGTGTTTTTTGGATGTTGAAATTAAAAACGTTGTTAATTTATTTTATTTTATTTTTCATTTAAGTCTTTATTCATTTTCAGTTAAAATTGAGTAAATATTAAAACAAAACAAAAAATACAATTTACAAAGAAAATGAAAGGCAGCAGAGAGAAGAAAAAAATCTTATAACATCTGCTCCTTAAAAAAAAATTCTTATGAAATTAAATACATGAAATACATTCAAACATAAATCGTCATTATATAACATAACAGGCCAAAAAACGACTTCGGGCCAAGAATAACAGATTTCAATAAGAATATGCTAAACAATTTCATATTTTTTCAATAAACTACTTTTTACCATTTTCTTAAACAAAAACATTGAGGAAGCTTTTTTACAGTTTTTATCCAAAACATTCCACAGTTTTATTCCTTGAACTGATGTGCATCGTTCCTTTAAGGTTGTTCGAATTTTTGGTTTCACAAACTTTGCAAGTCCTTTAAATTTGTAATTACTGACTCTCTTAATAAAATAAGATTGAATAATTTTGAGGTAAGGAATTTGTATGAGCTATGCACATAACCTGAAGAATTCCATAGTCAACCAGTTCGTAAAACTTTAATAATTTTAATTGATGAAAGAATATGTTAGATGGGTGAGTGTAATGCTTTCCTGTGATGATTCTTATTGCTCTTTTCTGTAAAATAAAAATAGAATTTGTAGATGTTTTACATGCCTTTCCCCAAACTTCAACGCAATAAGTCAAATATGGAAGAACTATAGCATTATATAATATAAATAATGCTTTATCATTAAATAATGCTTTAGTCTTATATAATACAGAAATAGATCTGGCTATCTTTGTTCTCAAATAATTAAGATGAGATTTCCAGGTCAGGTTCTCATCAATAACTACACCCAAAAATTTCACTTCTTTCACTTTACTAATTATATTACCATTATTTTTAAATGTAGCATCAACTGTGATTTTTCTATTACTAAACACCATATACATAAAACATTTTTTTTTTCAAATTTAGCGATAATTTGTTAAGCCCAAACCAAGTCTGTATTTTTACAAACTCTGTTTCCATCACGTTCAGCATTTGATCTAAATTTGTTCCCAAACAAAAAAAAGTGGTAACATCTGCAAACAGAACACACCTAAACAGCCCCGACACATTCACCAAGTCATTTATGTACAAAAGAAACTACTTTGGACCAAGCACCGAACCTTGTGGGACCCCACATGTAATATTAGCAAGTTTGGATCTTACTTCATTAAGACTTTTAGGCTAGGATAGGACTTATGTTGCAAAATAATTAAATTGTTGCAATTTCTTTATCCAACCTTGATAAAACATAATTATTTTATACCCTGATGCATGCTCAATAATCCAGAATTATTTTGTGTTTATTAGACTTGAACCAAGATTTACATTTTTTTCATCTGAAATGTTTTAACAATACAGCACACTTTCTCTCAAATTAAAATGATAATAAGTAATAAACCACTTTAATAGGGTTTTATTCATGGAAATCCAAATGTCAGATGAAGTAAATACAAAAAAAAATGTGCAAATGGTCTGGAGCTCCTGCATTTATACGACCTCCTTTAGAAAAACGTTTAGTGTTGATTCATCTGCTGGCCATTAGAAAGTACAATGAGCTTGACTTCCTATCACCGCCTTTAATTTGATTCATGTCCATGTATAATTCACATTTATTTGATCAAATTAAACCCACGCATGTTGTGCTTACTAAAAATCTTTAATTGCCTGCTTTGTGTACTTTGGCACATAATCGGTTGTCTGTTTTTACCTATTACCCTTCTTTTGTCCTGAACCTGCGCGCCGGCACCAGAGTGGAATGAAATGGGTGTTTCATTGCATCAGACAGGTCTGAGGAGCTTTTCTCCACAGGAGGTTAATTTCTTATTGCTCGCTGCTTTCGCAGAGTTCATTTTGAATCATGTTAGTTTGGCTGTCTGTTCCCATTATCTTTATCTAAAAATGCAGGCGTTATTTTTTTTTTTCCTTTTACCCCCCTCCACTTTGTAAATGTCAGAATGCAATAGAGGTGTCTGTCAACTCAAGCATGCAAATGTGCTTTTGATGTTTTGTTTTTATTTTTTGGGGGGTGGGGGTATAGTTATTTCGCTGGTGTGAATCTGAGGCACTAAACGTATTCCCTTTGTGCTTTTTTTGGCTCCTGCCATATATATATATAGCGTAAGGTGACTTCAGATTTCCTTCTTCTTTTGCTCCTAAAACATAGTGGGAGATAAATCCAGGCTTTTTTGTGTTGTGTGAGCAGAGGGTAGCCCAGTATGTTATGATGACAAGGTCTAAAGTGTGTCAGTGGCCACAACGCCGGAGCACAGGGAGTTATTCAGATGCTTGTATTCCTGGAGATACAGAGCAGAGTACACTGATCACATGGAAGCTCAGATGGTGAGATCTGATAAAGCTCAACTCTAAACAGCATCCAGCTCAGCTCGTCCCTCTCTGTTCTCTCACGCTCTGTGTAACCCACACTTTCCTTCTCACCTCCACCTCCCCGTCCAAATCTGCTGCCTCGCCACTTTCTTATATTCTTTGTCTCTTTTCCTTCATAGTCTTCCTCTCTCTGCATCTTTGTGGGCAGCAGAGCTTACAGCCCATCTGGCACTAGCGCACAGGGGTCCTCTCTGAGCTGGGGAGATCAATAATGACAAACGCCGCACATGGCTCTTATAATAAAAGGATTAGACATGGCTGCAAATAGATAATCTACACAGCCTATTCGCATCTCTTCACTGCACATGTTTGCGTGTAGTCCCCGATTTCAAAAATCTAAATATTTAATAGACTCAAACTGTTCAGTTGGGAAAATTGGTTTGCCGTTTAAAGTTTAATGTTCCTTTCTGCGTGTGTTTTGCAGTTGATAGTCAGAACCTGGCGACTGACAACGTGTCGGTGATCGAGGGGGAAATGTGCACCATCAGCTGTAGAGTGAAGAATAACGATGACTCCGTCATCCAGCTGCTGAACCCAAACAGACAGACCATCTACTTCAGAGACGTTCGACGTAAGTGCTGCTCACAACACAACCCTTTCCCCTTGAAGTGATGAAACTGAAATATCAAATTACATTTGTGTTGTTGTTGTTTTCCTGTTTTTTTTTTGTGGCTGTTTTACATTAAAGCTGCACTCTGTAGTTTTTGGAACACGCTGGAACTTGGAAAAATTTTGAACAGAGACACGTTTCTGGTCCCTCCCCCTCAGAGCCATATATGGCTCTGCTCCCCCTTGCTCTGCTGAACTTCAGCTCAGCTTCCTTAGCTCCGCCTCCACTGCATGTCCTGTCGCAGCCGCTGCAATTTTCTGTGTTTATATGTTAATAAAACGTTCTAAAAAATAAAATAAAAACATGGAGCGCTGGTCCAGCACACCAGAACACCATGAAATCTGCAGAGCCTCGCGCAGCCACGTTGAACCCGAGTTTAATTCGCTCGTGACAAATTCATTCATTTCCTCATTTCAGTCATGGAGTCAGCGGAGGAGGAAGCGATCACTTGACTTTTGGCAAAAAAACAAAAGAAAAGTCCAGATCAGGGATGAAGAAGGGGAATTTAATACATTTGTGTCACATACAAAACAGTTTTGCATCGCTTTGCAATCCTTTGAACGAGAACGTGCGTGGCCGCTGGGGCTGGGACAGGCGGGGGCGTGGGTTAGGAGCGTGAGAAGTGAGAAGCTCTGTTTTTATTGGCTGTTAAAAACTCTGTTTTTATTGGCTGGTTAACGCGGGTCACTGTGGGTTTTTAGAAATGCTTTTAGTAACACCTGGAGAAGCAAGGGGACTATAGTTTTTTTCAAAGATTACTTGTCTAATATCAGTCTGTCAGGAGATAGTGACAGAGTGAAGAAATATGTTAAAATTATATTTTTAGAAAAACTACAGACTGGAGCTTTAACAGAGAAACAAAGTTTGTCTCAAACAGATGGAGTTCAGTTTACAAGTCCAATTTTCTTCAATTCTGGCTGCCGACATGGGTTTGATTTCTGTCTCATATTAAGAAAAAGTTTTATTTAATGACTGAAAAGTTTTGAAAAATGATCACAGATGGTTTTTTATGCCAGACAAAATGTAACCCTGTTCACTTCTACCATGCAACGGATAGTATAGATCTTTAACTTGGGTATCTGTGGAAATGCTACAAACAATTAACACATGATTTGTTGTAGAAAATGCTTTGAGCACGTTCAGTTTGCAGAAATAAAGTATATTTTTTATCAGACTGAGAAGCTAACTGTTAATCCAAGCAGGTCCACGACCAAAGCTGATTTCCGCCATCTTAAAACAACTCCCGTCAGAGAGGTTTTACATCCATCCATCCATTATCTTTTACCCGTTTCTTCCTTTTCGGGTTGCATCGGTCACTGGTGTCCATGTCCAGCTATCACTGTGCGAAAAACGGGGACTCCCTGGACAGGTCTCAAGTCCATCACAGGGACACATTAAGACAAATGAGGCAACAATTCACTCACAACTAGAGACAGTTTAGAGTTACCGTATTTTCAGACTATAAGGCACACTTAAAATCCTTGAATTTTCTCAAAAATCACCAGTGAGCCTTATAATCAGGTGCACATTATGTATGAATTCTGGTTGTGCTTACTGACCTCAAACCGATTTTATGTGGTTATTGTGAATGAGTTGAATAAAGTTTGACTTATCTGACTATTGTTTCGCTTAATGCACCTTATAGTCCGAAAAATACACTAACATGTATGGTCATAGAAACACTTTTTTAAATTTTTATAAAACTAACATTTTGGCCAGTTTTGAATAAAATGATAATTTACATTGAATTTCGTGGGTGTTTTTAAACAGTTAGCTGTAGCACTTCCAGCAGAAATGCCCCAAACTGCACTGTAAGTGCTACAGCTAAGTAATATTGTAACTAGAATGAAAAAATAAAATAAAATAAAATTAAATTAACAGCAGTGTAAAGATTTATCAGAATTTTCAAGAACTACTTCAAAGTTTTTCAGAAAGGAGTTGGTTTAGGGATGACTGCAATCCTCCTTATTATGGTTCAGCTTGAACTAGCCGTTAGCTTATCCGGTTAAAATTAAACTAATTTCTTCAAACTCAGGTCATTTAAGTAGATTTTTACATCTAATAAAACAATAATTCTTCCAAACTTCTTCACAGAACCACTTCTAGAACTGTGAAGAATCCCTTTAACGTTCAGCTTTATTTTTAGAGACTTAAGTAAACATAATTATAGGAACAACTTCATCAGGGATTATAGTATGTTTTAAAAGTTGCTTTAGAAGGATAATCATAATTCTTAACATAACACATAGCTTCACTATTTTACTCATTTTCATACAAACTTTCACTAAATCAACCTTAATCAGTACAAGACAGAGACTTGCCTAAAACCTAAATGTCATTTCTTTTTATTAAATTAGGCAAACAGTCTCTTTAAACATCAGAACAATTTTTTTCTCACTTTTTTTTTTTGCAAAATACTGCCAGAGCTGTGTGTTGAAAATGTCACGGCATAATTTCATCTTGAACATGCGCTCTGCTGCTATAACGTCAATAGCAATTACACAGGAAGTTTCACTCATTAACTAGAACTGCCTGTTGCGCAACGGCAAACAATGATTTATATAGTCTGACCCTTAAAATTAAAATGTATCACCCAGTGGCGGACTTAGACATTTTGGGGCCCCAGGCAAACCTTTGTAAAGGGGCCCTGTACCGGTCTGTCGTGGTGAAGAGGGAGCTGAGTCAAAAGGCAAAGCTCTCAATTTACCGATCGATCTACGTTCCCACCCTCATCTATGGTCATGAGCTTTGGGTTGTGACCGAAAGAACGAGATCTCGGATACAAGCGGCTGAAATGAGTTTTCTCCGCAGGGTGTCTGGACTCTCCCTTAGAGATAGGGTGAGAAGCTCAGTCATCCGGGAGGGACTCGGAGTAGAGCCGCTGCTTCTCCACATCGAGAGGAGCCAGTTGAGGTGGCTCGGGCATCTGGTTAGGATGCCTCCTGGACGCCTCCCTGGTGAGGTGTTCCGGGCATGTCCCACCGGGAGGAGACCCAGAGGAAGACCCTGGACACGTTGGAGGGACTATGTTTCTCGGCTGGCCTGGGAACGCCTTGGGATTCCCCCAGAGGAGCTGCTCCAAGTGGCTGGGGAGAGGGAAGTCTGGGCCTCCCTACTTAGGCTGCTACCCCCGCGACCCGACCCCGGATAAGAGGAAGAAAATGGATGGATGGATGTTTTATTATTGCAATAAAAGGCTCTAAATCAAGTCTTACACCAAAATTCAACAACACTAAATAAACACAAACAAATAGAGAGGGTAGATGTGAGCAATACAGTAGAAATATATTTTCCTAAATTATAAGATTTTCACAACTTTAATTCTTTTAACGTTATATTACATATTCTGTAACAGGGAACAGTTGTTAGATCAATGTGAAAAAGTGAGTGTGTGTAGTTGAGATGTGGTACTTTGAGATTAATTCACACACTGGCTCGATATGAACAGCAAGATGTCCAGGCATGAGACACCTTTTACAGCATTAAGTGATCATGAATTACCTTGATTATTCAGCTGGACTTCTATGAAAGTTGTCTTCTGTCTTGTTTCTGGTCTTTAATGATGCATGTTTAAAGACTGCATCTGAAAAAAACAACAAATATGTTAGTGTTGGAGGAAATAAAAGAAAAAATAAGACATTATTACATTTAACACATGTGAAGGCTCTCATTTATCCAAGTTTCCATAATTAAGACTGAAGTTTTGACTTCTTTTTAAACCTTAAAACTTACACAGACTGTAAGACTTCAAAAAGGCGTTCAATACAGGATCAACTGGACTTTTTGATTTCATCATGTCCTGGACGACTGAGAATCTTCACCAGCATACTGTAAGACTTACTGTAAACTAAATGACTCAAATAATGTCACAGATTTTTCCACCTGGATTATTGAGCATGCATCAGGGAATGTCACTTTTCATTTATATCAATTTTTACATTTTAGATAACATTTTAATTTAGCAATCCTAGCCTTTTGATTCTGTTGTTTTAAACTAACAGTGGCATTTCTGTCCAAAGCAAACCTGTCATTATTAAAAAACACATTTTTGCATTACTCTGAAAGCTATAAGTTGTGCTTTATAATGTATTTAATGGAGGGACTATGGACCAAATAACAAAACAGTGGCCCTCATGCACGAAACAGTTCGTATTCTTATCCTAAATGTCTCCTACTTTTGTTCGTACGAAGTGTTCGTACGAACATGCCACGTCAGATCCAACAAACTCTTCTATCCACAGGAAAAGCGTGTAAACGGGCTGCTTAAAGTTGATGAATCTCACCTGTTCTAAACAGCTGCGCGTGCACGCGTGAGCTTATTTACATAATTCCCACCCCTCAAAACGCCATATAAGGCTACGTTTCCTGCCTCAGAGGCAGAACGTGTACGTTCATAAAATGACAGCGAAAAGTAAAAAAGAAGAACTCTACCGGTGCGGAGGATGAAGTTCTGTGGTCTCTGAGGACAAGAAAAGAAAATCTGTCCTTATTAGCAGCGTCACTCATGGAAGTAAATGACCAGCTAAAACCAAAGAAAGTTTGTTTATAATAAATGTGGATCTCGAAACATGCATGCGTACTGGTGGCTTACTGGTTAAAGCATTGCACTGTTAGCTGTTCCTAACCTTTTTTCTACACCTCGTGGGATCGAGTCCCACAAGGTATGATTCTTTTTTTTTCCTTCTTACTTTAGATTATTTATTCATTCCAAATTAAAAAGGCTTTATGCTTTATTTCTTGTTGTATTGTAAATAGTTTTCTTGTGTTTTTTAAATCTGGAATGAATTAAAAAAAAAAAAAAACGTTGTCCTCCCACGGGAGGCGATCCCATGACCGTCGGAACTGCGACGCAGTGCTCTACTGACTGAGCCACATCAGAGCTATGACAGCAGCTGGAGGAAGTCTGTGTAAAGTCTGGCTTACCGAAGTCTGCGATACCGCGGCAAATTAAACTTAAATTAATTCATGGTTTAAGTTGATTTCAGTTTGAGATCTTCATATTAATATTGTAGTGTTAGAAAACGGCATTGATAACAAATTGATTTTCATTTAAATACTTTAATCCGTTAGTCATTATTACATTTAAAATTATAATTCGACTTCAAACAGAACCTATTGTCAAAAACAATTGTGGTGCGTTACTTTTTTAAACTCTAAACATTTCCTAAATAACGAAATATGAAGTTATTTGTGGAGTAATGCTGTCTGGATGACAGCAGACGGACCGCTCGTAAAATATACGACAGGTCCGGACCACACGTAGATTTTGTTCGTATCTGAAAAAAATCGTAGGATACGTGAACATTGTTGAATGCCACATATGCTCCTAAATCACTCGTAAGCACAGTTTAAGCACAAATCTGTGCGTACGAACGGTTTGTGCATGAGGCCCAATGATAGTCTGATGAAGTTTTAACAGTCAAATATTTTGTAAAATGGTTGAGAATTTTTTTTTATAGATAACTGTGGAATATTTTAGATCTATTCTATTCAATGTAAAGTCCGAATAATTTAATAATACTGTATACTAAGCAAGCAGGGCAGAGAGCTAAAGTAGGTAAAATATATAATCCCCTCTCTCCTATTTAAGTCAGAAGATTTAGGTCGAATATCTTTTAATATTTTGATACAGAAAGAAAACGTGGGACTTCCGGCTGAATGGCGGTGGGATAAGTTGTGTTCAGGTGCGCTCCTGCGGAACTGGCCTGTTTTCCAACTAATGCCTGGCACTTTCTTCCGATTTTGACCGCAAACAATAGACAACTTACACATTCAACGCATATCTCCTGTTCATCGCCAAAATGCCACCAAAGCCTGCTAAAGGACCTAAAGGAGTAAGTTCGATCGAAGCTCACCTGTGGCCTGCTACTCGTGGCGGAACCTCGAGCTGTCCTGGGTCACCTCCTCCGTCTAAAGCAGCAGCTGCCGCTACAGTTTGTGACGTCGGCAGCCTCAAACAGGAGCTGCTGGTGGCTCTCCGAGAGGACTTTACTGCTATAATTAAAGCAGAATTCCAAGCCGCTCTGGGTGAAAGTCTCTCGTCGATCAACGCCGAGCTGTCCGCCTTCAAAAAGGAGCTATCATCGGGGCTAGCTGCAGTGCAGGAGAACTTCACGGGGCTAAAGCTAACGGTAGCAGAGGTGGAGAAGTCCGTCTCTACCTGCACAGATGACATCGTTAGCCTCCAGAAAAAAGTCGAGACCCTCACGAAGACGGTGGCACAGCTGGAGGATAAATGTGACGATTTGGAATCCCGGTCCCGACGTCAGAATATCCGGATTATCGGTGTCCCGGAGGATGACCCTTCATCGGCTACAACGGCTGCGGTCTCCCGGATGCTAAAGGAGGCCTTCGGCTTCGAGGAGGACCCGCTGCTGGATCATGCTCACCGCATCCCAGTACCCAAACCGAAAGCAGGCGAGCGGCCCCGTCCAATTGTGGCTAAGCTACACTACCACACGGACTGTGTGAAAATCCTGGCGAAGGCGAAGGAGCAGCAGCAGATCAAAGTGAACGGTACAAATATCTTTGTGTTCCCCGACTACACTGCCAGAACGGCTCGCGCGCGGGCCGCCTTCACTGAGTGTCGCCGCAAACTTCGCAACGTCCAGGGTGTTCGGTTCGGCCTGCTCCACCCGGCCCGGCTGAAGATCACGCATGAGGGAACCACACGAGTGTTCACGTCCCCTGAAGAGGCGAGTGTGTACATCGAGTCGATTGCAAAATGAGAAATATAATTAGTGTACTTTGTTTTACACTCAGGGAATGTCAGTATTATTAGTCATTATTATTATTATTATTATTCACGTTTAAAAACATAATCAGAGTGCTCTGTTTACACTCACGGATTTAATGGGTAGCAATAATAATCAGTGTGCCTTTTCTTTCATGCTCAGGGAACATTATTATTATTAGTTATTATTATTATTATTCATGTTTAAAAATATAATCAGAGTGCTCTGCTTACACTCACGGATTTAATGGGTAGAAATAATAATCAGTGTGCTTTTTTTTATTATTTTTTTCTCATACTCAGGGAACGTCAGTATTATTAGTAACTATTATTATTATTATTATTATTATCATGTTTTAAAAATATAATCAGAGTGCTCTGTTTACACTCACGGATTTAATGGGTAGAAATAATAATCAGTGTGCTTTTTCTTTCATACCCAGAGAACGTTAGTATTATTAGTTATTAGTTAGTCATTCGTGTTTAAAAACATAATTAGAGTGCTTTGTTTACATTCACGGATTTAATGTTTAGAAATATAATTAGCCAGCTTTTTTTTCTTTCTTCTTTTATTTTTATTTTTTTTCATAGTCGGGGAACGTTAGTATTATTAGTTATTATTACTATTCATGCTTAGAAATATAATTAGGGTGTTTTGTTTGCATCCACGGATTTAATGTTTATAATTATAATTACTGTGTATTGTTTGCATTCACGGTTTTAATGTTTAGAATTATAATCAGTGTGTTTTATTTACATTTAGGGATTTAATGTTTTGGATTATATGGTGGGCTTTGGTTCGCATTTGGGGAATGTTATTACTATTAGTTATTATTATTAACAATCACTGCTTTTTTAGTTGTTGTTTTTTTTTGTTTGTTTTTTAAAGAGTTCTTGCTCTTCCAGATTAGTGCCTATTACATATTTTAAATTTTCTTTTCATTTAGCTAGTTCTGTGGGAGTCACCTGGTACAGGTTGTGATGTGGTGCCATTTGACCGTAAGGACAAGTTTTCTAGTGACTCCTGTTGGAGTCTGCACAGTCCCTTCATCTGGGGAAGGGCCAAGTGCGAGGGGGGTTCTTTTTTTTTTTTTCTCCTGGGGTGTGGGCGGGGATTGGGAAGGATGGCAATATTTTACAACCCTTATTATGAACAACAGGTCACATGGCTGTTGATTTGAAAGCTTCCTCGACATCATCTGCTGTCAGATTCCTAAGCTGGAATGTTAAAGGTCTTAACAATCCGGTGAAACGGTCTAAAATATATTCTCATATGAAACGCCTGAATCCAGACGTAATATTCCTACAGGAAACACATTTGCAAAATTCAAATCAGGTCAGGCTTAAATATCCATGGATTGGGGAGATTTACCACTCGAGCTTCAACTCAAAAGCCAGAGGAGTTGCCATACTATTTAATAAGAATATTCATTTTACAGCATCAAAAATAATGAAGGATACAAATGGCAGATTTCTTATAATCGCGGGCTCTCTGTTCCATACTCCCGTTTTATTAGTGAACATTTATGCACCAAACTTTGATAACCCAGACTTTATAAACAATTTAGTAAGCACACTTCCATATCTTGACACTCATCTGTTAATTTTAGCTGGGGACCTGAATTGTGTTATGAACACATCATTAGATCGCTCTTCGTCTCGGCCCTGCACACAGTCTAATATGTCTAAATCTATTTTGGATTTTATGTCCCAAAATGGATATGTAGATCCATGGAGGGCACAGAATCCACTAACAAGGACCTATTCTTTTTACTCGCAGGTGCACCAATCCTATTCCCGTATAGATTATTTTTTTGTTGACAGCTCTTTAATGCAGAGAGTCACTTCTTCTGAATACTATCCGATTGTTATCTCAGACCATTCTCCTCTAAGCATTGATATAAACTTTATAAATAAACCCCGTTCTAGTCCTCGTTGGAGATTTAATAGTCTCCTGTTATCAGATGAGCCATTTAATAAATTCATCTTATCAGCAATTGACGATTTCCTAATGTTCAATAAGAGCGATACAATTTCTCCCTCACTATTATGGGAAACATTAAAAGCCTATATTCGTGGTCAGATTATTTCTTTTTCAGCTAATGTCAATAAAAATCTACGCACTAAGATATCAGAAATATCAACAAAAATTCAGAATATTGACAGGCAAAATGCCGTTAATCCGTCACACGATTTGCTGAAACAGCGACAGGATCTTCAAATGGAACTTGATCTTTTAACAACATCTGATGCGGAGCGTCTCTTAATCCGATCTCGAGCCACTTATTATGAGCATGGGGAAAAACCAAGTAGACTTTTGGCACATCAACTGAAACGAAAGGCTAGCTCTCACACAATATCGCAAATCAAGGATCGATCGGGCAACCTTGTCTCAGACCCTGTCTCCATTAGTGACACCTTTAAAAAATTCTACTGCGATCTGTATAAATCTGAACTACAAGCAGACTCAAACGAGCTACTCGCCTTTCTTCAGAATATTGACATTCCTAGGATAGACAAATTGATTTCTGACCAACTTGAGGCTCCCATTAAATTAGAAGAAATATTAGAGTCAATTAAGAATATGCAAAGTGGTAAAACACCTGGCTCGGATGGTTTCTCTGCCGAATTTTTCAAAAAATTTAAAGATAAGATAGCCCCTCTTCTTCTCGAGGTTTATAATGAGTCATTCGGGCGTGGCCTGCTACCTCCCACCTTGACTCAAGCTTCAATCTCTCTCCTGTTAAAGAAGGATAAAGATCCTACTGCTTGCGAGTCTTATAGACCCCTTTCACTCTTGAATGTGGATTTTAAGATTTTGTCCAAAATACTCGCAACTCGGCTTGAGACAGTTCTCCCTCTGATTATCTCACAAGAACAAAATGGATTCATCAAAGGTCGCCAGTTGTTTTTTAATACCCGTACAATATTGAACACAATTTTTTCAACTCATTCCCCCAAGTCTCCTGAAGTAATCATTTCTCTTGACGCCGAGAAAGCTTTTGATCGAGTAGAATGGGAGTATCTCTTTGCCGCTCTTAATAGGTTTGGTTTTGGAGAGAGGTTTGTGTCCTGGATCAAACTACTTTATACATCTCCTCAAGCATGTATTCTTACTAATTCCATCCAATCGGATTATTTTTCGGTGGGGCGTGGTACTAGACAGGGTTGCCCTCTTTCCCCCCTCTTGTTTGCGTTAGCCATTGAGCCTCTTTCTGTTGCCCTAAGATCCCTTTCTTCTTTTCACGGAATCATCCGCTCTGGCGTCGAGCTTAAACTGTCCTTATATGCAGATGACCTTCTCCTGTATGTTTCTGACCCATTATGTAGCCTTCCCCCAATTTTAAATACTCTGGAAAAATTTGGATCGTATTCCGGCTATAAAATTAATTCACTTAAAACCGAATGCTACCCAGTGAATTCATTAGCTTTAAAGCTTAAGCCTTCTGATATCCCTTTTAGGCTCAGTCCCTCGGGGTTTAGATATTTGGGAATTAATATTGCACGTACTCTGCCCTCGATGTTTTCTCAGAATTATACCCCACTAGTCTCCCAAATTGCATCAGACCTTCAGAGGTGGAACTCTCTCCCTCTTTCACTAATAGGCAGGATTAATATTATCAAAATGAATGTGCTACCTAGACTTCTGTTTTTATATCAAAACATCCCTTTGTTTCTGCCCAAACAGTTCTTCAGGTCCCTGGATCAGATGGTCTCTTCCTTTTTGTGGAATGGAAAGGCCCCCAGAATGAGACTTTCTTTATTACAACAGTTCACCACAAATGGTGGTCTTTCTCTACCCAATTTTACAATGTATTACTGGTCCTCGCATATTCATAAACTGAATTATTGGTTAAATTCACCGGATCTGATTTGGTGCAAACTTGAAGTTCAATCGATTTCTGCATCTTTTTCACCTGCCTCAATTATTTATTCATCATTACCAATTAAACTATCCTCTGTTACTACAAATCCTATAGTGCTTTCCACACTCAGGATCTGGTCACAATTTAGGTCCCATTTTAAATTTGTATTACCATCTAATAAAATGCCGTTATTGTAAGAATTAATGAGGAGGTCAATATTAATACTGACCTCTTTATCCTTAATTAATCTACTTATTCAGATTGAATAGTAAATGTTCACGGATTCTGTTCTTTTTCAGTTTACCCAATATTTCTGTGGTCTTTATGATGGATAAATAAACAGAGCCATTAAGTGACAATGGACACGTTAACTTAGTTTGATATGTCAAAGAGACACTATCATTTATTTAAAATAAATCAACTAAATTAACACCATTACACTTGATTGACATGATTTCACTTTCTTTCAAATTAAAACGTCAGCACACTTGATTTAACACAACAGACATAAATACTAGATGTTACACATATTTAGTCTGAGGGGCATTTCAGCTTAAAAATATAGTTTCCAGCTTAGGTTGAGAGGGAAAAGAAATAGGAGGAAAGATTTAAGAAGAATTGGGAGGTTAAGAGAGGAAGTTTATCTTGCATTTATGAAACCAGATGACACTCTTCAGTACGCGTCCAGCTAAGATATCATCACACCTCCAGCAAGCAAACAGCTGCTCCTTTACCTTAAGACGTCCGCCTTGGTTCTGGTAAAGAGCTGTGGTCAACTTTAGACTGACAAGTCGTCGGTCCCGCAAGTCCAAGCTGGACTCCACGCGTGTTTACCTTGTCGGTGTCGGTGATACTCGCTTTCATCGGCAAAAGTCGTGGCAGTCGTGGTTTCTTGGCTCAAGATAATTTATTCCAGGAAGGAATAACAAACGCTCGTTCGAGGTGGACTCATAACAGCCTGTTATCAGTCCTTAGCTGAAGACGCAGGTCGTTAGCTCTTGACCAAAACGTACCCAGCTCTTGGGGAAGGTTCACATCTCTTTGAAATTCCCAACAAACTCTCCAAGCGTTCTCGCACAGTAAGAACTTAAAAAGCAGGAACAAAGAGAGGAGTTCACTTGCCTTATCAGGTCCAAGGCTACAAGCAGCAGCAGAGAGAAATGTTTAGGAACAGACAGAGCAGCTGGAGCCTTGTTCATGAAAAACAACGGATTAAACTGTCTTCTTATTTCTAAACAAAACAGTCGGGTCTCTGTGACCCGCAATTTCACCTTTAACATAGCAGTGAACACAGTTTAACTCTCACAGAATAACACAGCTTAAAAGCACACATCATGAAAATGACAAAAGTTATTCTTTTGATCACATCAGCCTAAAATCAAAGATAGAAATAGTCTCTTATTGGTGACTATGTTATCAGATTATAGCTAAATGAATGATTTTGTAGTAAATGTCTTGCTTTACTGAGAGGTCAGTAAAGGTCATCACTGGACAGTTCAAAAACCTTAATTTGACCCTGGGTAGGTCCACTACATCTCCCCCCTTTTGGAAGCCATCGCCAGTCCTTGGGGATGGGGTCCAACACGAAAGGAAACCTTGAACTGTCTTTGATCTTGAAGTAATCCAGCAAGTGGAAAAGAAAAATCAAAAATTATAATCCCATAAAGTTTTTGGAAATTCCATACTGTTCGGAGGTAATCCCATTGCGAAAAGCTTTTAATCCTTTGGAAAACAAAGTCTGTTAACTCTTGGAAAACAAAGTCTGTGATCCCTTGGAAAACAAAGTCTTATAATCCACAGCGGTAATTCCACAGCAGTAATTCCACAACGATTAGTTTTGTTGATTGATCAGCAACAATTGTTTTCATAATCAGCATGTAGAGGGGATCCCTCGATTGACGCAGAGGAGGCGACCCTTGGATGAAGGTTGAAGACCAAGCGTTGGAGCTGCAGGTCCCCACATCGAAGGTTGTTGGCTGGTTGGTTTCCAGTCAGTGCCACTCTGGTTCTATGTGTCATGCAATTATGTGGTTTTTTAAGGTGGGCTTATGATTGGGATTTTACATTAAGCCTTACCTATATGCACCTGGTATGTAAGCTATCATGGTTTAGATCAGCTACAATTACCAATTAAGGGGTGGATCAATTCTGTAAATTTAGATATAGGGATTTGTACCTATAAAATTTTGGAGGGCTTCTGTAACGAAGGCCTCTAATTCCAAACTATTCCTCCATTCATTACTTAGTTTAGGTTAAACTAAAATAAAAATGAAATATAGTTTGATCTAAATGTCTGTTGTCTTTTAGACGAACGACGTAGGATTTGGTATTCCTAATAAATTTTGAAGTCTATGGCGAGACTCATCAAAATGAATAGACAATCTAGAATAGAAACGATCGAATCGGTTCAATTTAGAAATTGTGAGACCAGTGTAGTTTATGGTACCTTGGGTAGCTTTAAACTACATTGACTCTTCAACGATTGAGATTTAACAAAACGAACTGCATGTTGGCATAGTTAAATCCATATCATTCATTAACCAATGTTAATACAAAACCTTTTTGGCTGGGAGTGTTCAGAACCAAACAATATCTCAACTAATGACAACAGTAATGACTAAACAACACGGAAACAACGTTTCACTGCT
Source organism: Garcialebias charrua (assembly GCA_038048925.1). Taxonomy (NCBI): domain Eukaryota; kingdom Metazoa; phylum Chordata; class Actinopteri; order Cyprinodontiformes; family Rivulidae; genus Garcialebias; species Garcialebias charrua. The sequence continues at coordinate 23,261 of JBBPBX010016199.1, read as the reverse complement.
TCGACACACTCTTGTCGTCAGATTCCAAAGTGCAACACACAAGAAAAACAGGTCTCAACTTTATGACCGAGGTCAAATTAAATCTCGTGGATTTAAACGGTTGTTAAGGTTAGTTTTTGTTGTGGGTTTTAGGCTTAGCGTTTCTAAGTTCAAATTGGACAATGCGACTTATAGGGTGGAAAATACGGTAGTTTAAACCTGATTAGTTTATTTACTAACTTGTGTTTGGACGACCTTATTATCCCATGAAGTCGGTGAGTTTGTGAGATCTTTGTCTTTTGTGGAGTCATTGAACGCCTTGTAAGGTTTGATCTGATTTCGATGTACCCATTTAGCAATTGGCTCTTTGCGGCCTTTGCTGATTTTGATTTCGTAGACGACTGAGGACACTTTGTCTGTTATCAGATGAGGTCCAGTCCACCTGGGCATTAGTTTGCGGGCGAGAGTTCCGGTCTCGGACCCTCCTTTCCCGGTTGCTGGGGCGAACGTATAGTACCAGACTCTGTCTCCCACTTGGAGTTCATTGTGAGAGGCCTTCTGGTCATAGTACGCCTTACGTCCTTCAGCGGATTTTTCCAGGTTTTTCTGGGCGAAAGCAAAAGTGTTTCTGAGGTGTACATTCAAATCTTTGTCTTTGGCATGGCCTAACATCACCCCCCTTTGGTCATGGGGGACCACGAGCACAGGTGAGGACGTCCGTCCATGGGCACAAGTTAGGATGCCACCGTTTAGTTTAAGCTGTTCGCGCAGCTGAGAGAAGACGGTACACAGGAATCGTTTAGGTTTTGGCCAACGTATCTTCTTACGTTTACCTCTTTCCGTGTAATTCAGGTGTGTCACAACCGTCGGTGCAGTCGCAGGTGTGTCTGATTGTACAGACTGCGACGGGTCACTGTCGTTGTGTGTGTCTTCCCACCTCTCGACTGAAGAGAGGCTCTTTGAGTCTGTAAAAACTATGTCATTTCTGATTAGTTCTAGACACAAATGTTCCTGAACCAAGGTTTCATCAAAAGCTTGGCTGATAGCCGATTTACCTGTCCCAGGGGACAGTACAGCAACCTCGGTGTGGGGTCCTTGGATCTCCACACCTTTCTCTACCTGTGGTAGGTAATGTGAGTTTGCCCCCTTTGTCTGATGAGGGGTCCTCGTAATCTGCAACAATGATGTCCAAGTGACTGTCAGCGTTTGGATGACTGTCATTTTCTGGACTCAGATGCCCTTGAACCAAGGTTTCATTGAAAGCTTGGTTGATTGCCGAATTACCTGTCCCAGAGGACAGTACAGCGTCTTCGGTGTGGGATCCTTGGATCTCAACACCTTTCACTACCTGTGGTAGGCAGTGGTCAGGGAGTGCTGAATGTGTCAGCTCACAGAGGAGGTTCTCTTGTTGGGCCAGAGTTTGGTCCAACTTTTGGGTCTCTTCTGTCTCACCTGTAGTTGAAGGTTCACTTACCGGGCTCTCGTCCTCGGATGAGCAGTCCCTTGTGTCCTCTGCGGTACCTGCGGTTAGGCAGTCTGTATCGCAACTAGGAAGCACTTTTATTGGCAGGGGTTTTCTCACTGTGCTCCACATTTTCCGTCGACCATAATCTATAATCGCGTTGAAGCGGTTTATAAAATCTTGGCCAACCAAAAATGGGAATGAGTCAAGTTTAGACACGTACACCGGGTGGCGTAGTGTCATTTCGCCAATCTGCATGTGAACCATAGCCATAGCTGTTAGGGTTGTTCTCGTCTCTGCGAGACCCTGTAGCTCAATAGCACATTTCTCAAAGGGTATTTGCCTGTCAACACCGTTAGCGGCGGTCCTCAGCTCCTCGAACAGCTTGGCCGACATAATAGTTATATCAGAACTGCCATCCAGGAGGGCTTCACGCTCAAGGACACCTTCCAGTGTGATGGGCAGGTAAGCTTTCTTAGCCACCCCCCTTTGTATAAAGTTACACAGAAACCTCACAGGTCTTGTCCCACGTTTCTGTTCACGTGTGACTCTGTCTGTGTAATCTTGTTTACTGTCAGCATCTTGTTCGCTGTCAGCATCATGACCTTCAGGATGTTGTTGTGTGTCAGCAATTGGTTTGCTGTCAACATCCATGGCAATGTTGGTAGTAGTGTGCGCTGAGTTATCCATGTGCTCTGAGTTATCAAAGACAAGGTCACGCATTGTACCAGTTTGGTCATCCTCTGTATCATACAAGTTTTCAAACAACCAACTTATGTCCACTATCTCATCAGAGCTTAGAGGTATGGTGCCTTTTTCCTGGAACTTCTGCGATTTTTTGCTACTCCCGGACTGTCCAGTCCGCAGTGCAGGGGCAGGAGCTTTGCTCGGTGTAGACCGCGGAGGGTCACTTAAAGAGCGGGCGTCCACCGTTTGTGGTTTTTTGCTTATCTCGGGCAGCTTCGTCCGAGGTGCAGGGACAGGGCGTGTGCTCGTCCTTCTCAACCATATTGGGTCTCTTAACCACTTCGGGTCATTGTTCCAGCGGACAGGTTCCTGTTGTGGTTTGTTAGTTTGAAAAACATGTTTTTTCTCGCCTTTTTTAGGAGAGGGAGTTGATGAACTTGTCCCTTCCAGCTCCAGCGAGTGGGATTTGACCTTTTCTTGGTAATGTAGTTCACGTTCTGGTTTTGTTTTTAACCAGATCGGGTCAGGGAGTTGACGAACATCAAAACCATTTATAGCACGCCGTTTTATTTTTAATTGCTCAATCTCACTTTTTAACTCAAGTTGTTCTTGTTGAAAATTTTCTCTTCTGCGAATGTTATCTTGCCTGAACAATTCAAGTATTTCTGTGTGCAGCTGTAAAGCTTCATCACAATCGTTATCTCCCATCTTTTTGTTTTGAATTTGTTTGATCTCACGTTTTAACTTAAGTTTTTCTTGTTGAAAAGTTTCTCTTCTGCGAATGTTACTAAGCCTTAACGATTCAAGCTTTGCTGTGAGCAGCTGTAAAGCTTGATCATAATTGTTATCTCCCATCTTTTAGTTTTGATTTTGTGTGAAAAAAATCAAAAGATTGTTCTCATGTTAGTGTTTGCAAATAAATATTCACTTTTAATGTAGCACTGAGTCAAATAAACTAATCAGCTGAGGTTTACGCGTTTCACTGTGTAATAAGTATTCATAGGTACCTTATTTCAGGTTTTTACCCTCAATGAACTTTGTAAAAGTTAAATGCACTCTTGCAGTGTTAACTTTAAAATAGAACTTACGTTCAAACAACAGTTACTAACTAACCCAAGCAGCCTGATTTCCGTTTTTTCTTACTCAAACACTTATAAAAGAGGGCTGACTTAAATGCAATGACTTCACTAAAATGTGACAGGATGCTGCTTGAGCATGCCTTTAAAAAGATGTCTTGCAGTCTCAGTGAAACTGATTTTGTACTGCATTTGACAGTTATCAGGAGTGAAAAAGGACGTTCTGTTCGTTATTTTAAACTTTTCATTTAAAATAAACTGGAGTCATTAATTTTACACAGAAAAACGTTAAAAATGCGATTTTTAACTAAGAGTGTACAGATGTACAACAATTCTGTTTAAAATTCAGAGATGTGAAGAGCTTAATGTGGAAATTCTCTGTTCTCCATCATTTTTTTTTTTTTATTTAATTTGAAAATTAAAATAAAAAAATGCTTTTTGAGTGTTATTTTAAATCTCTTCAGTATTTAAAATGAGCACAAATTGTGTGTCTGTACCTCTGTTATACTAAAATTTGTATTTAGAATAAACAGGAGTTTTTGTTTGTGTACAGAACAAAATTAAAAGCTGGTAACTCACCATAAAATGCTGACTTTTTATGATGTTTTTTGTGAATGTGACTGTTCGTCACTCAAAGTGCACCAGGAAATGACGACACAAATAGGCGGGTCGACGCAGCGCGTCACCAGCTCTGCTGTGCTGAGCGAGGCGGAGCTCGCTACACAGATACGTGACGTCAACCAATCAATCACAGTGCCTGTAGTCCTTTTCCCAAGCAACCATGGTGAATGTAGTTTTTTACCTTCGACCAATGTAGTACCGGAAATGACGACAAAGTGGGTTGGTCGCAACGGCGTGCGTTCCCACTACAGCGAATCAGCGTTCGCCACGAGTGATTGACAGCACACAACAGCGAATCAGCGTTCGCTACATGAGTGATTGACAGCTCACAGCTCTCGTTTCATCCAATCACAGCTCATAAACAAACGTGTACTTGGACACGTAGCTCTAACGTTAGCTCGCACAACAGAACACAACTTTATAGACTCGTAAACAACTCAAACGCTTCAATTTAACTCCCCAAAACTCTGAAACATGCGGCGAACACACCTAGACAGGCCAACTTAGTTACGCTCAGTAACACAGCACTGCAGCTGTTGAACAAACACGGACTCACTCGGAGCGCGTAAAGGTCGGTTCCGGTCCACTTCGTCGTGGAGCAGAAACTTGGGTCTGAACAGAACCACTATCCGACTACGTTCTACAGTAATATGCTTCTATGACCTGCTCTAACATGTAAAATGCCACAACAGCAATCTTGTAGATGTTAAATTAGCTTTCAGGCTTCTGACTCGGCGGTCAAACAAAGCGTTGTACAGGAGTCTGCGTGAACTGGACCGAAACGACCAGAACCACCACAGACCACGGCTGACAAAACTTCACCTGAATGCTTCCAACAGCGTCTAACAGAGTTGAAACAATAATAATCTCACAGCTTCAAATGATAAAAACATGCAGAATCTGCCTGCTTTGAACACTTCCAGCCAAAATCATTATCCTCAGAGTTTAAAACTTGGATCCTTTTATGCAAACATGACGTTACAGTTCATGACTGAGACCACAGATATCAATAAACTTTCAGAACCGTACGGGCCACCAGATGTAAGAATTATGAGGAGGTCAATATTAATACTGACCTCTTTATCCTTAATTAATCTACTTATTCAGATTGAATAGTAAATTCACGGATTCTGTTCTTTTTCAGTTTACCCAATATTTCTGTGGTCTTTATGATGGATAAATAAACAGAGCCATTAAGTGACAATGGACACGTTAACTTAGTTTGATATGTCAAAGAGACACTATCATTTATTTAGAATAAATCAACTAAATTAACACCATTACACTTGATTGACATGATTTCACTTTCTTTCAAATTAAAACGTCAGCACACTTGATTTAACACAACAGACATAAATACTAGATGTTACACATATTTAGTCTGAGGGGCATTTCAGCTTAAAAATATAGTTTCCAGCTTAGGTTGAGAGGGAAAAGAAATAGGAGGAAAGATTTAAGAAGAATTGGGAGGTTAAGAGAGGAAGTTTATCTTGCATTTATGAAACCAGATGACACTCTTCAGTACGCGTCCAGCTAAGATATCATCACACCTCCAGCAAGCAAACAGCTGCTCCTTTACCTTAAGACGTCCGCCTTGGTTCTGGTAAAGAGCTGTGGTCAACTTTAGACTGACAAGTCGTCGGTCCCGCAAGTCCAAGCTGGACTCCACGCGTGTTTACCTTGTCGGTGTCGGTGATACTCGCTTTCATCGGCAAAAGTCGTGGCAGTCGTGGTTTCTTGGCTCAAGATAATTTATTCCAGGAAGGAATAACAAACGCTCGTTCGAGGTGGACTCATAACAGCCTGTTATCAGTCCTTAGCTGAAGACGCAGGTCGTTAGCTCTTGACCAAAACGTACCCAGCTCTTGGGGAAGGTTCACATCTCTTTGAAATTCCCAACAAACTCTCCAAGCGTTCTCGCACAGTTAGAACTTAAAGAGCAGGAACACAGAGAGGAGTTCACTTGCCTTATCAGGTCCAAGGCTACAAGCAGCAGCAGAGAGAAATGTTTAGGAACAGACAGAGCAGCTGGAGCCTTGTTCATGAAAAACAACGGATTAAACTGTCTTCTTATTTCTAAACAAAACAGTCGGGTCTCTGTGACCCGCAATTTCACCTTTAACATAGCAGTGAACACAGTTTAACTCTCACAGAATAACACAGCTTAAAAGCACACATCATGAAAATGACAAAAGTTATTCTTTTGATCACATCAGCCTAAAATCAAAGATAGAAATAGTCTCTTATTGGTGACTATGTTATCAGATTATAGCTAAATGAATGATTTTGTAGTAAATGTCTTGCTTTACTGAGAGGTCAGTAAAGGTCATCACTGGACAGTTCAAAAACCTTAATTTGACCCTGGGTAGGTCCACTACATTATTAAAGAATCACATTTTCTCTCCAGCATCTACTAATGCTGCCTATAGAATTTGGCATGAGAGAGGTATTAGAACAATGAGAGACCTTTACGAAGATGGTTTGTTCCTTAGTTTTTCAGAATTGTCTTCTAAATTTAATCTACCCACTTCACATTTATTTCTTTATTTCCAAATTAGACATTGCGTTTCATCACGGTTTCCAAATTTTCCAACTTTGCCTAATGACCCACCATGGGTCGAATTCCTAGCTTTGAAGCCTAATCTGAAATCTCCTCTTTCTATTATTTATGGAAAACTTATGGCAATTGAGACCGACTCATCAGGTAAAACCAGAACTGCATGGGAACGGGAATTGGGTGTTGAACTGTCAGAGTCATGGTGGGATAAAGTTATTCTCAGCATACGCCAGAGTACACCATGTGCCAGACTACAACTAATACAGTTTAAAGTAATAAATAGAGTACATTTTTCAAAGTCCCGTCTATCAAAAATTTTCCATTCAATTTCAGATCAATGTGATAGATGTCAGGCCTCACCTTGCAACTTAAGTCATATGTTCTTCTTCTGCCCAAAATTACAAGGGTTCTGGAAATACTTCTTCTCCATACTCTCAGGAGTTTTTAAGATCCAGATTCAGAATGATCCACTTATTGCCATTTTTGGAGTTCCAGGGACCACACTTAACCTATCCCGCCAGCAGAGGGAGGTCCTAGCCTTCTGTTCTCTCCTTGCCAGGCGCTGTATTTTGCTCGCGTGGAAATCTCCCACACCTCCATCCACATCGCAATGGCTTAACACCGTAAGATCATTCTTGAAAATAGAAAAAATTTCATTAACAGTGAAAGGTAGTTCTGAAAAATTTACTTATAAATGGGCACCCTTTGTGTCATATGTAAAATCTTTGCCTTCACAACATACAGATTGATACCCTGATTCATGCTCAATGCACAGACTGATGGGACTAACTCATCACACTACCATGTGACTTAACTCTGAAGAATAAATGAATGGGTAAAACACTCGTTTCCTTTTAGTTTTTTGATGCCGTCCTATCCCCCCTCCTCCCCCCCTTTTTTATTTTTATTTTTTTTATTTTTTATTTTTTTATTTTTATTTTTTATTTTTTTTTTTTTTTTTTTTTCATTTCCTCTTGTTTTTGGTTAGGTTAGTGGGGTGTGATATGTTTGGTTGTGGGAGGGGGGAGGGAGGGGAGGGGAGAAAAGGGGAGAAAAGAAAATTTTATTTGGAGAAGTCATGTAAGTTTCGTAAAATATATGTATTGTTAATTGTTGTATGTTCTCCTGATAAATAAAAATTAAAGAAAGAAAACTTGAAAATAGTGGTTGTCTCAGCTGATTACTGTTAGGATTTCTTTTACCCAACCTACAAAATAATTTCTAAAACTCGTACCTCATCTTGCTGTAAATACTTTATCTTCATCTTGAGTCACTGCCTCGGCGCCATTAACTTCCTCCTGGCTGGATCCTGATGTCCGGTTCCGCCACACTTTTAAATGGGCCGCTGCCGCTCGGCTCGTGACCGTCATTAGCAGTTGATGAAGTTTTAGAATTCGACCCATTAAAAAAGGTTGTCACTTTCGGTAGTGAAGAAACATACGTTATTGTTTTTTGACGCTTTTTACGTTTTTCAGCTCCGCTTTTCTGTCTCCTGTCTCCCGCTTCCTTCTCACACAAAACAGCAGCGAGCATACAGTACTTCCTGGATTAGTGGGTGACGTCATGACGCATGACGGAATAGTCCATTTTAGTAGGGGGGTACAGAACTCAACCGTTTTTTCTGTTGCGTTTTTAAAGATAGTTTTCATCGTAACTATAATTATTTTTATGTTAAACGTACATTAACAAGCAGGAGCAATGTTAAGGATGTAGGTGACGGCTGGGGTCCCTGCTTATTGGCGGCCCCTGCTCATTGGCGGCCCCAGGCCCCGGCCTCGTTCGCCTGAATGGTAGATCCGCCACTGGTATCACCTTAACTTCAGTAGAGCCAAAGGATTTAGCTACCTGATTATTTATGTGACTCAAGAACATGAATCAGCAGCTGTTATTTTCTCATGTGACAACAGGAAATGTCATGGGCAGGTCTGAACTATTTTCTTGTATTTTATAAAACAAACAGTTGCTGTCCAAAATATAAATNTATACTGTATATATGTGGGTGCATGTATGTATATATATATATATATTTATATATATATATATATATATATATATATATTTATATATTTATATACACGATCCTGTGTACATACTCTCGTTTTCATCACATGTACCACATGTGGTGCAAATGACGATAAAGACTCTCTGACTCTCTGACTCTGATGTATAAATATGCCCCCAAGGCCTCATCCACACCAACAGAATGGCCTCATATACATACCAATGGCTGCAAAAATGCTAATTCAATGAGCCATTTGACTAACTCCCATGGGAACTATAGTTAGAATATCCGAATGGCTCGCATGTGGTAGTGCTAGTGTTAAGCACAGAGGTGACAGGGCCTTCTCTGTAGCAAGCCCAAGTCTTTTGAACAAGTTACCTCTGCTTGTCAGACAGGCCCCCTCCCTCTCGGTTTTCAAATCCTGTTTAAAAACCCACTACTATTCCGTAACTTTCAACACCAGATGATCTGTCTTTGAACTTGTTTGCATCACACAGGTTGGTCGTTATATTTATTATCTGCAATATTTTTATGTCTATATTCTGATTTAACTTCATTCTGTATGTTGCTTTTTAAAGTGTTGCCTGTTTTTCTGTTTGTACAGCACTTGGTTGGCCTTGTCACTGTTTTAAGTGCTCTGTAAATAACATGGTATGGTATGGTATCATATGTTGGTTTAGTTAAAAATTTTCAAAAAGACAAAAAACAAAACATACAAAAATAAGAGATTACCATCTGAATTAAAACAAACACACACACATATTTGTATACCGTATTTTCTACCGTAAATGTGGCATCGCCCTATAAATCACATCAGTCCAAATACAAGCCCAAAACCAGAAAAGTTGGCACGTTGTGGAAATCGCAAATAAAAACAGAATACAATGACTTGCAAATCTTTTTCAACCTATATTCAATTGAACACACTGCAAAGACCACATACGTAACGTTCGAACTGGTAAACTTTGTTATTTTTTGCAATAATTAGCTCATTTGGAATTTGATGCCTGCAACATGTTTCAAAAAAGCTGGCACAAGTGACAAAGAAGACAGAGAAATTTGAGGAATGCTCATCAAACACTTATTTGGAATATCCCACAGGTGAACATGCAAATTGGGAACAGGTGGGTGCCATGATTGGGTATAAAAGCAGCTTCCTTGACATGCTCAGTCATCCACATAGAAGGATGGGGCGAGGGTCACCACTCTGTGAACAAATGCGTGGGCAAATTGTCGAACAGTTCAAGAACAACTTTTCTCAACGAGCTATTGCAAGGAATTTAGGAATTTCACCATCTACGGTCCGTAATATCATCAAAAGGTTCAGAGAATCTGGAGAAATCACTACACGTAAGGGGCAAGGCCGAAAACCAACATTGAATGCCCGTGACCTTCGATCCCTCAGGCGGTACTGCATCAAAAACCGACATCAGTGTGTAAAAGATATCACCACATGGGCTCAGGAATACTTCAGAAAACCACTGTCAGTAACTACAGTTCGTCGCTACATCTGTAAGTGCAAGTTAAAGCTCTACTATGCAAAGCAAAAGCCATTCATCAACAAGATCCAGAAACGCCGCCGGCTTTGCTGGGCCCGAGCTCATCTGAGATGGACTGATGCAAAGTGGAAAAGTGTTCTGTGGTCTGATGAGTCCACATTTCAAATTGTCTTTGGAAACTGTGGACGTCGTGTCTTACGGACCAAAGAGGAAAAGAACCATCAGGACTGTTATAGGCGCAAAGTTCAAAAGCCAGCATCTGTGATGGTATGGGGGTGCATTAGTGCCCAAGGCATGGGTAACTTACACATCTGTGAAGGCACCATTAATGCTGAAAGGTACATACAGGTTTTGGAGCAACATATGCTGCCATCCAAGCGACGTCTTTTTCATGGACGCCCCAGCTTATTTCAGCAAGACAATGCCAAGCCACATTCTGCACGTGTTACAACAGCGTGGCTTCGTAGCAAAAGAGTGCGGGTCCTCCCCTGGCCTGCCTGCAGTCCAGACCTGTCCCCCATTGAAAATGTGTGGCGCATTATGAAACGTAAAATACGACAACGGAGACCCCGGACTGTTGAACAACTTAAGCTGTACATCAAGCAAGAATGGGGAAGAATTCCACCTGAAAAGCTTCAAAAATTGGTCTCCTCAGTTCCCAAACGTTTACTGAGTGTTGTTAAAAGGAAAGGCGATGTAACACAGTGGTAAATATGTCCCTGTGCCAACTTTTTTGCAATGTGTTGCTGCCATTGAATTCTAAGTTAATGGTTATTTGCAAAACAAAATAAAGTTTCTCCGTTCGAACATTAAATATATTGTCTTTGCATTCTATTCAGTTGAATATGGGTTGAAAAAGATTTGCAAGTCATTGTATTCTGTTTTTATTTGCGATTTGCACAACGTGCCAACTTTTCTGGTTTTGGGCTTGTATGTCTAATAGAGTGGAAAGTCCATAAAAATGTCACTTCGCCATATACGTCGCATCTATTATGTGTCACCACTGATGCGTTGTGTTTATTAGGCGTCACCTCTGACAACTCGGAAATGTGGGCCGGTGTTTTGCCAAAAATCAATTGGCTGCCAAATGGTGGCCAAGTGAGCGTGTATGGGAGGACTTTAACAAGAATTTAACAAGTTTAACACCTAAAAACAATTATTTGTTTGCTCAAAATTATAGCAAAGGTGTGTCTCCGTCTAACTTTTGCTTAATAAATGCACTTTGACGGGCAAATCAATTTATTTTAAAAGCCGATGTGCAGAAGTAAATGTGTGCACGGGACGAGTTGCTGTGCAAATTTAACAAAATAATTGTTAGGATTAGGGATGCACAATATTGGATTTTTGGCCGATATCCGATATGCCGATGTGTTAAAACTTATTCGACCGATAACTGATGCCGATATTTTATATACTTTCCTTTGTCAGAACATAGCCCTCTCTCTTATTTAGGCTTATTTGCATAAAAAATTGCGCAACAGCTGTAAGAGCTGGTGATATATATTCAGTAACAGTCATATGATATGCATAGCACTTTAACTTATATTAAATGAAAAGTGTTAAATGTTGTTTATTAACATAGTCACCTGTGATGCTACCTCACTTGTGGAGGCTTGTTCCAGGTTCCTAGCTGCAGTGTGGGATCCTCTGCACTCCTGTGCAGTGACGCATAATAGATGCGACGTATATGGCAAAGTGACATATTTATGGATTTTTCCACTCTATTTGAAATATTTGGACTTTGCAAGTTCAAAATTTTTGTCTATCCATTGTGCCGTAAGACTAATCGTGCTAACGGAGCTAACACAGCCAAATTTCTGTGGTAAAACTCACTCAACAAGTCATGCTATCAGCTATTAGCTTCTCAATGACAAAAAAAAAAAAAAACTGTGACTGATAGGGTGAAAAATATTTTAAACAAACCTCCATTCTTCGTGCAGTTTAAAGAAACAGCTAATGGAAACTGAGTCATCACTTCTCCTTTTAGCCCAGAGATGAAGAGAGAAGAGATACATCTCTGCATGTTTACTTCTACACAATATATGTGGGTTTGTTTCAGGTGTGTGTGTGTGTGTGTGTGTGTGTGTGTGTGTGTGTGTGTGTGTGTGTGTGTGTGTGTACAGTATGTGTGTGTGTCTGTGCGTGTGTGAGTTGCAGTTTGCAATTAGGGAAATCCCCTGAGATTTATGTCAATGTTTACCATTATTCCTGCATCCTTCTGCTGAAAGAGGGACCACTCCAACGTTAAATCATCCCCGTACAAATGGACGGAACATTTAGAGCAATTCGAATTGCTACTTTGCCTGAAAGCTTTCAAAGGGTGACATACACCGAGTTTATGTCAGAGAGACCTGAGCATGTCAGGTGCCTCAGCTGAAGTGCACTGAAGTCACAGCAAAAGTTAAAGAGGTTGGTTGAAAATTCCTTCCCTAAAGGAAAACGTCTGGTTTTGTAGAAATCAGCTGATCGTTTGCCCTGTATGGAAGTCCAGAGCGGCCAACAGAAAAAAGAAAAAGTTGAACTACCAAGCTTTTAGTCATGAAACAGCTCACTTGTAAACTGAAAAACCTAAACTTTGCCCTGAAAAACAAAACAAAAACATATTTCTGCATTCAAACAGAAATTTGTATTTACTTTGTTATTATTTCAAGCAGAATAGAGAGGCTGCTGTAGCTTAGGATTCTCTTCTTAGGATAGCTTAGGATAACTCGGATTCAGGAGGAGCAGTGTGGTTTTCGTGCTGGTCGTGGAACACTGGACCAGCTCTACACCCTCAGCAGGGTCCTGGAGGGTGCGTGGGAGTTTGCCCAACCAGTTTACATGTGCTTTGTGGACTTGGAGAAGGCATTCGACCGCGTCCCTCGGGGGGTTCTGTGGGGGGTACTCCGGGAGTATGGGGTACCAGGCCCATTGATATGGGCTGTTAGGTCCCTGTACGACCGGTGTCAGAGCTTGGTCCGCATTGCCGGCAGTAAGTCAGGCTCGTTTCCAGTGAGAGTTGGACTCCGCCAAGGTTGCCCTTTGTCACCGATTCTGTTCATAACTTTTATGGACAGAATTTCTAGGCGCAGCCAAGGTGTTGACGGGATCCGTTTTGGTGGCATTAGAATCGCTTCTCTGTTTTTTGCAGATGATGTGGTCCTATCCACCTTATTCCTGGGGGTGTCACTGTAGAAGCGATTATGTGTCTTACTTCCGTTTGACCCCGGAAGTAGAATTTCTGCATTGGCTCCTTGTTGTTTACTTGCTAATCTGCGCGTGTCGTTGAAGTTCTGTTAAAGTTCTGTTTTCTGTTATTTCGAGCCAATATTGTCACGAAGACGCCCTTGCTGAGCTCGGGTACCTGTTGTGCTGTTCGTGGCTGTACTAATAATCAGACGAAGCTGAATTTGTGGTTGCAACTAGTGTGTGTTGAACATGCTCCAAAAACAAAAACCTGCATCCTTCTTTGTGGCTGGGATACGAGAAACCACCTGAAAAAAGACTCTGTCTCCTCCAGAGGATCGAGAACACCAGGTTTGATTTAAGAGACAGCTTTTAGTGTTATGATTTTATGTAGTCAGTGATTAAATGATACTAATATTTTCGTTCATAACTGGCAAATAAACACACACACCTATATATGTATGCTGTGTGCGTTTATTTATATATATAATATAGGTGTGTGTGTGTGTGTGTTTATTATATATATATATATATATATATAATATAGGTGTGTGTGTGTGTTTATTTACATATATATAATCTAGGTGTGTGTGTGTTCATAAATGAACCCTAATGTTTGTATACTGTACTTTTACTTTCAGATGGGCTTGATGAGAGTGTGGAGCTGCTCAACACCACCAGTCACATGCAGCATGACTGTTGGAATGTGGATTGACATAATGTCAGAACAAACCAACAACCTTATTCTATGGTTGCCCCGTGAAACAATTAAAGCAACATGTTTTGCAGAAAGCTAAAAACTTGGACTCCAGAAGTGAATCATACATGCAAATAACACTGTGAAATATTTATTGGCTGTTTCTCCCTCTGGAATAATCATGTTTATTTCAGATGCTTATGGTGGTAAATGCAGTGACAGGTATATAACACAGAACTCTGGGTTTCTGGACTATCTGCGTGCTGGAGATGAGGTGATGGGTGATCGTGGTTTCACAGTGAGGGACCTGCTGCAAGAGCTATGGTGTCAATGTAATCATTCCAGCATTCACACGCAAAGGATGCCAGCTTATTTCAAGTGAGAAGTGAGAAGACATTAAATGTAAACATTTTTCTCAAACATGTACAGTACTGGTGTACTTGCTGTAAACGTAACACAACTCTAACATGTTTTTTTAAAGGATGCAATGTTAACTATATTACATTAGAAAAGTATTTGCTAAAATGATTCATTTGTTATGTACAATAGTTGCAAGGTTAGTTTTTTGTGTGCACTATATCAGTTAATTTTGGATTAAACTACTGTTTCTATCTAAATGTCACTTTTTTCATTATCAGGTTTTTAAAGATAGTTTCCTGTCTATTTCATTATTTGTTTTCATTTACTGTATTTTATTAAAAGTTCTCAAGGTGCTTCATTTGTGAATCAGTAAAGTCTTTGTCAAAAGAAATGTCAAGCTCCAGGTGCTCAGTTGGTGTCCAGATAAACATCTTGCAGCTCAAAAGTCCAAAGCAACATCATTGTTAGCTGGACCTGGAGATGTGGATTTTTAATGCTTAGACTGGGCTCTATGTTTGTTTAAATAAAGTGTCCCACCTCTCTTAACATAACAGGACCAACCTTGTTAATGTGAAGATACTAATAAGCTTCAGAGCTTTTCAGATTGCTCATCGCTTCGCCATCTGAAGCAACTGTCAACAAAGTAGCTAAGTATGCTAGTAGCTAAACATGCTAGTGTACGTTATTTTCGGCCACTTCTTCAAGTCGTCCTCCCACCCCTCAACAGCTGTAGGTAGCGGTAAAACAATATCTCCACATTTGAGTTGTGATCGTTTGTGTTCCCACATATTTTATGACCTAAAATCTCTGACGAAAACCGGTTAGCGCGTTGCTAAAAGTGCCGGTTCTGACTTTTGGCGGAAGTCGTATACATAATTCGTGCAAGGCATCATGGGGGCTAGGAATAAGGTGGATTGGCTTCATCAGGTCGTGATCTACAGCTTTCGCTGGAGCGGTTTGCAGCAGAGTGTGATGCGGCCGGGATGAGGATCAGTTCCTCCAAATCCGAGGCCATGGTCTTGAGCCGGAAAAGGGTAGCATGCCCTCTCCGGGTCGGGGAGGAGGTCCTGCCCCAAGTGGAGGAGTTTAAGTATCTCGGGGTCTTGTTCACGAATGAGGGAAAACTGGAGCGTGAGATCGATAGGCGGATAGGTGCAGCATCCGCAGTGAAGCGGGCGGCTGAGTCGAAAGGCAAAGCTCTCAATTTACCGATCGATCTACGTTCCCACCCTCATCTATGGTCATGAGCTTTGGGTTGTGACCGAAAGAACGAGATCTCGGATACAAGCGGCTGAAATGAGTTTTCTCCGCAGGGTGTCTGGACTCTCCCTTAGAGATAGGGTGAGAAGCTCAGTCATCCGGGAGGGACTCGGAGTAGAGCCGCTGCTTCTCCACATCGAGAGGAGCCAGTTGAGGTGGCTCGGGCATCTGGTTAGGATGCCTCCTGGACGCCTCCCTGGTGAGGTGTTCCGGGCATGTCCCACCGGGAGGAGACCCAGAGGAAGACCCAGGACACGCTGGAGGGACTATGTTTCTCGGCTGGCCTGGGAACGCCTTGGGATTCCCCCAGAGGAGCTGCTCCATGTGGCTGGGGAGAGGGAAGTCTGGGCCTCCCTACTTATGCTGTGATCACACCGAACAGCTTTTCAGCAGCAGGAGCGTCCAGTTTACATGTAAAGTCAATGGTGGACGCGCTTCCAGCCACGTCTTGGCGTCGGGCGTCACGTCGCGTGCGTGTTGAGCGTGCTGGGAAGCGTTTTTCCGTGCACGTGAACCGGCTTCAGCCTCCAAACCGCGCATTCAACATGCTGAAGATTTTGCGGTTCAAACTTTCAAACGCCGCTCAACTCTACCTGATTGGTTGGTGTGTCAACCAATCAGGGAGAGTCGGGGGAGAAGAGAGGGGGTCAGGGGGAGAGTCCCTATGTGACGCGGAAACCAGTGACGCGGAAACGATTGCGCATGTGACGTATTGTTTGTGGGACACAGAAAAAACCCGCGGAGTCATGGACTATGGAAGAGAAACTCATTGTAGCTGTGTGTTCGCGACAATTCCTTCACGACCAGTCAAGTCTGCTCTACTGAGACAGAAATAAAAAGCTCCTCGCCTCGCGGAGTGCAGTGACGACTCGGTATACCGGTAAGCTCCTCCCACACACCCCGCAGCAGTTTCGCAGCTGTTTCGCGTTCTGGCTTTTTGGTCTGGACACAAAGTGCGTCCACTTGCGTGCGTGACGAGCTTTTTGGAGGTTGAAAAGCTGTTCGGTGTGACCACACCATTAGGCTGCTACCCCCGCGACCCGAGCGGAAGAAAATGGATGGAT
The DNA here is from genome assembly GCA_038048925.1 of Garcialebias charrua. Classification (NCBI taxonomy): domain Eukaryota; kingdom Metazoa; phylum Chordata; class Actinopteri; order Cyprinodontiformes; family Rivulidae; genus Garcialebias; species Garcialebias charrua. Next base: position 6,832 of record JBBPBX010016199.1, on the reverse strand, counting down.
GGATGGATGGATTATTTCAAGCAGAATAGAGAGGCTGCTGTAGCTTAGTGATCAGTGTTGTGGTCTCATGATGCTGATGCTGTGGGTCCGTGTTGCGTCAGGAAGAGCCTCCAGCATAAAGCAATGGTCAAACCTTTCATGTGAGTTTGCTCGCTGTGGCGACTTCTGCATAAGGGAGCAGCTGAAAAATAAAATATAAAAGTTTAACAAGAATAGTGACCTTAAAGCTGCACTCTGCAGTTTTTGTAGAACGCAGCACTTAGGAAAATTTTCATCTGGGAAAGCCTTCTGGTCCCTTCCCACTCAGAGCCATATATGGCTCTGCTCCCTCTCGCTGTCGGTGAAATTCAGCTCTGCTTCCGAATGCTCCACCTCCACTGCATGTCCTGTCAGCAGCTGCAAAGTTCTGTGATTATATGTTAATAAAACGTTCTAAAAAATAAAATAAAAACAGGGAGCGCTGGTCCAGCACACCAGAACACCATGAAATCTGCAGAGCCGCGCGCAGCCACGTTGGACATGAGTTTAATTCGCTCGTGACAAATTCATTCATTTCCTCAATGTTTCTGTCATGACTCAGCGGAGGAGGAAGCGATCACTTGACTTTTGGCAAAAAAACAAAAGAAAAGTCCAGATCAGGGATGAAGAAGGGGAATTTAATACATTTGTGTCACATACAAAACAGTTTTGCATCGCTTTGCAATTATTTCAACGAGAACCTGCGCGGCCGCTGCGGGCTGGGACAGGGGGGGGCGTGGGTTAGGAGCGTGAGAAGTGAGAAGCTCTGTTTTTATTGGCTGGTTAAAAACTCTGTTTTTATTGGCTGGTTAACGGCGGGTCACTGTGGCTTTTTAGAAATGCTTATTTACCACCTGGAGAAGCAAGGGGACTATAGTTTTTTTTCAGAGATTACTTTGTCTAACATCAGTTTGTCAGGAGATAGTGACAGAGTGAAGAAATATGTTAAAAATGTATGTTTAGACGACTTACAGACTGCAAGACTACAGAACTGCAGACTGCACCTTTAACAAATGTTAATTTATTTTAATTGCCATCTTATTGCACAAAGCAAGCAACAAATTGTTAAAATATTTTTTTGTCACTAAAAGAATGCTGTTTTCCAATGTGGATACAAATGCTGATTCAAAAAAACGCTAAATGGCAATATTATTCATAGATTATGCATCAAAAATTTCAAATTAGATCCATAAATATTAGCCTTAATTAGACATAATAAAGAAATAAATATATGTTTTTTCCAGGTACATGTATGTGAAACTTTTTACAGTATTTTTTAAATTCCCCTCACATTAAAGATTTTAGAATAGCTTAAGTTCTTAATATTTTTTATAATCCAGCCACAAAGGTTGGTGGTATTCAATTCAAGTTCAAGTTTCTTTATTGTCATTTGCAGCATATGTGGTAGGTTGAAGGAATCTGTGTACTCAGGGTGCCAGTTACACCAAAAAATAGAAAAACACTGTATAAAAATAAATAGTATTTTAAAATCTAAGATACAATAAGATATAAGCTAAATGAATGTTAAAATGGTAATGCTAAAATATCTGATATATGCTAAACACTGATAATGTAAAATAATATGTTGTATTAAACAGCAGCCCGAACATGAGTCTGTAGTGAGGAGATGGGTATGAATGTATACAGCAGCATGGAGATGGGTATGAATGAATACAGCAGCATGAGATGACCAGCAGGTATTTAAGTTATATTTTAGTTATTGAAAGTTTATAGTTCAGTTGTTGCCATAAAACTGAAATTTTTAAACCAAATGTAGAAAATGATAATTTTCAGAATTAAGAGTTTCTTTATTTATCATGTGGTTACATGTGGTGAAACGAAGTTTTGTACACAGGTTTCCAGTTACATCCAACAATAAAATGCAAAAGAAAACAGTAATAAGATCCAGATGAACTAAGAAAAACATTAACTAAAAATATGCTAAGCACCAACATAACAACAACACGCCAAACAGCAGCACGAACACGAGTCTGCTTAAGCAGATGAGTACGAATGAACACAGCAACATGAAACAAATCTGCATCGTTTTGCTTGTATTAGGACTGAACCTCACATTGTTTTACTATACTAAGTAATACAGAGTATACTATACTAAGCTTAGTATGAGTGTAAACAACTATAGTGAGTGAATACAATGTGGGAACAATGAAATTTGGTAAGTCAAGCAATGCTGATTATTGATCAAATGGCAGGCAAAATGAAAGGCAGTGTTAGAGAGCTTGTTGTCATGATGCAGAGAAGGAATGTGGATGTTTTATGTGTCCAAGAGACCATGTGGAAGGGCTGCAAAGCTCACAGCATTGGATCAAAGTTTAAATTGTTCTGCCATGGTGTGAATAGAAAGAGAAATGGAGTAGGGTTTGTCCTGAAGGAGGAGCTGGCAAAAAATGTAGTAGAGGTGAAGAGAGTGTCAGATAGAGTGATGTGTCTAAAGGTAGAAGTAAAAAGTCTGATGCTAAATGTTGCCAGCGGTTATATTTCACAGGTTGGATTTGTTGTACAAGAGACTGGACATTAACGAGGGTAAGTAGGACTGGCGAGATAGAGGGATCAGGCTGGAAAGGATGTGCAGCAGGTTAGGCTTCTTAAAGATAGAATTTGGCAGCACGGTGGCACAACTGGTAGAGCTGCTGCCTCTCAGCGAGCAGGTCCCCGGTTTAAATCCCGGTCCGGGGGCCTTTCTGGGTGGAGTTTGCATGTTCTCTCCGTGCATGCGTGGGTTTTCTCCGGGTGCTCCGGTTTCCTCCCACAGTCCAAAAACATGCATGTTAGGCTGATTGGTAACTCTAAATTGACCCTGGGTGTGAGTGAGACAGGTCCCTCTTGTAAATGAGTCCCCGTGGCTCAACGAGGCTAGCCTGTATAAATAAAGGTTGAATGAATGAATGAAAAAATGCTAATGTCCCAAAAAGTGAGGAGAGCATGATGGGATGATAGAATGAGTATTTTCATGACTAATGAATTAAGAGAATGTAAGAAAAACAAGGGAAAGGCAGTTTAATCTAATGGTACACCAGTGGAGGTATGGAACTGTTTAGGAGAGATGGCAGTGAGATTTTTTATTTTATTTTCCATGGTATTTTGTGAGTGAAAAAATGCCTGAAGAATAGACCTTTTACCAGCTGACGTCATCGCACATGCGCACTCGCATTTTTCGAGAATTCACCAGAAGCTAGGGCTAACGTCGGAGAGTTTTCATTACAGTCAACGGTCGCGCTGGGGAAATATGACTTTTATTGTGTTTAGAATTGTTCGAGGCAACGTAAACGAGTAAAAGAAGAAGGTGAGACTTGTTCGTTTTACCAAGTCCCTCTAGGAAAGTCGAGTAAAGCGACTAAAAGAAGGAAGATGTGGCTTCAAGCGCTTCGCCGCCAGGACTTCACCCCGACACAAAACAGTAATCACAGGGCTGCCAACTCTCACGCAGTGACCGTGAGACACACGCATCCGAGTGGTTTCACACGCTCTCACGCCGCATTCATATTTCTCACGCTGAAACTGACAAACGTCACTCAAAATCTCAACTCCGTTCCACTTCCGTATTGGGAAAATACATGAGTCCGCTCCACGTTTTCACCACAACCCTTGGTGTTTTGCACAAGAAAATCCACGTTGTTATCAGTCCGTATTTTTGCTCCAACCTTCCATTTTACCTGCAGTTTGCAAGCAGAAAGTCACTCACGGAGCAAGAGCTCGGTGTGTGCGGCAAATTGAAGAAAAAGAAAGAGGAGGTGAGTCGGTACACTGTAAACCCAAATTAGTAATCATTACTAAAGCAGAATGTGGAAAGCGATTGCGAGGGGATCTCCAGTTTTTACAAAATCAAAAACTAAACAAATCAAGCTCTGTTTACATAAAGTCTTGTGTCCAAGATAATCTTGTACTAAAACAACTCAAGTTTTTAAAACCATTGTTTACGAGTAATTAACTCAACCATTAATCATATATATCAGTAATCATTACCCATGATGATCAGTATTTGTTTCTCATGTTTATCAGTATTCATTTCTCATCTTTATTAGTTAGAAATACTACTACTAATAATAATAATAAATTAGATTTTTTAACATTACACAATAATTGTCTGTATACTACCTGTTGTTTCTTACACAAAAAAATGACAATTTAATTTATTTTTCACAAATTTATTGCAAAAATAGTGCAATAGTAACATTTTAAACATGTAAATCTGAGTACACATTTCACCATGTTCAAGAGTTTAAACTTTAGTACAAAACTAAATCTGAGTAAAGTGCTAAGTCAATACAATTCTGCATTTAAGCCTTTACAAAAATGTATTTTCAAACATTTTACCAAATTAACCATTTTACTTTGATAGGTGAAATTAAGAATGTTAATATCTTGTGCAAAGGGGAACATGCATAACATCTTATCTTTTTTTGACAAAAAAAATAACTAGCATTGTGGCACTAACAATTGTTTAAAACAAGTAATGATGAACAGGAAAGTTTCTGTGAAACAGTTACATTACAACACTTGTTCACATTATGTTTGTATTTGAAAGATGGCTACAAACTAAACTTCAGCAGTAAAACAATAAACTTCTAACTGCTAAATAGGATTTTTTCCCCACCTAACCAAAAGTAGAGCACCTGCAGCGTTTTTACACAAGTTGAATTTTCTGTTTGAATTCTCAGCTTCAACTCAATACTTCCCAAATGGGGAAGAAGAAAAAAATACTGTACAGTACCTGTTGAATGAACAGGAGGGTACAGTATTTCTGATTTTCTTTGGGTAGTTTACATGGAGTTCATATGTGAGCCCAAAAAGGAGACTCACAGCTTCTGGCAGGGTCATGAGCTTTTCCACAAAAAATTTCACCCTCATTGACGATGTTCAGGCTCGCCGGGTGAAGATCTGATGTTCAGGCTCGCCGGGTGAAGATCTGATGTTGGGGGTGGGGGGCACCTTCAGGATTCAGCAACAAGGTCCCAACGTCCATTTGGCCAAAGAACTCATCACCATCCTGAAGATAAACAAAAAATAATTGCCATAAATACAACCATTAGGGAATAAAATTGCTGAACTACAACAGACCACCATGACAAAACAGGCATTGTATCAAATACAGTTTATGCCAACATAATGATAACTACTGCTTGGTCAAGCATTTTGAATTTTTCTAACAATAAACATTGTAAAATCAGTACATGTACTGTATTGGTCTAAGGACTATTTGAGAGATCTTCTTGGTCCATTTTGTCACTATTTGACTGAAATAGGAAAACTTCTAAATTGGTTGTTTTTATATAATGATATTATTTAATATGGGACCATCGCAGTCGTCACTGCACATAAACACAGGGTTAGTCAGGGTGTGCTCATGAAGGACAGAATAAAATTCTTGCAGCAGGTCTTTTACCACAATCCTTTAGAATTTCATACAAATTAAAAAAATAAAAAGAAATTACAGTAGTGTGCTGTTCAACTGGAGACCAAATGACCATTAGAATATTATGTGTACCTGCTTATTAGTAAAGTGTGCAGACCAGCGTTTCATCAGAAAGGCTCGGTGGTGATGTCTCCACAATGTCCTCCCTCCAAATGTTAGGTCCACATTGTGTCTTGTCTTCTATTTGGCAGAAAATAGAAGACAGAAAATTGATAGATATGTTGAAAGGAAAAGTCTCATACACACAAACAAAGACACACAATTTGTTTTGACCCAGTATTACCTTCATTTTCTGCAAAAGCTGTGCCAAATGTTCAGCCACGTTGCCCCTCATTTCCATAAGACTGGTGGTGTGATCATGACGGACAGAATAAAATTCCTGCAGCAGGTCTTTTTCCACAATCCTTTAGAATGCATACAAATAAAAAAATTAAAATTAAAAAAAAGAAATTAGTGTGCTGTTCAACTGGAGAGCAAATGACCATCAGAATAATATGTGTACCTGCTTATTAGTGAAGAGTGCAGGCCGGCGTTTCATCAGAAGGCTTGGTGTTGATGTCTCCACAATGTCATCCCTCAAAATGTTAGGTCCACATTTTGTTTCATCTTCTATTCGGCGCACAAATCCAATGTGGCGGTTAGACCAAAAAAAAAAAAAAAGAGAGAAAATAATAATTTAATGAACTAACACAGAATATAAGCAAAATTCACTGTATCACCAGGAATTATTGTAAGAACCAACAGCCCTTGGTTTGAATAATCCCTGTCGAAGTAAAAAAAAATAATTAAACCATGCGGTAAATTATTCTGTATGCAACAGGAAGCTAGCATAAAGCTAACTGCTAACAGCATTAGCTCTCTGTGAGGGCTCTCTGTGTTTGCTACAGGCATTAACTACCGGTACTAATTCAATCAGTCCCGAAATAACAACAAAGGATGATCAACTACAAAGTACTGTAGCTATAATTTAGGGCAAAAATGATGCAGTTGACACTCCGGTGAAACATTAGCTATCGTTAACATGAGCACACAAAAACGTTATTTTACTAGCAAGTACAATAAAAACGGAATCAAATTTGAGCACTTAACATGTGTCAATAAACTGTTACATCAACCAGACTGACCTGATTTCAGCACTTCGTCACAGTAATGAGATTTTGAAGCAAACAGTCAGGAGAAACATGCACTGAGCTCATGGTTCTTCTTCTTCTTCTATTGAGTTATGGCGGATCGCAAACAACTTAGGTGCATACCGCCACCTACTGTGCACCAGGCAGGTGACGTGTTCACTGACAAGCCCTGCCCCAAACCAGTAAAAACATGTAAATGAGAGGTGTCTGTACTCAGAGCCATTAGTAAAGCAGATACTCAGATTGAGAA